>PITA01010375.1:0-72301 GCA_004023965.1 Spilogale gracilis
GGCCTGCTCTCCCCCTCAATCCCGCCCCCTCCCCCCGGGGGTCCCCGCGTCCTGGCGCAGCCCCCGTGGGCTCTGTCGCGGGAGCCCGTGAGGGCCTCCACCCATCTCCGGGCGTTGCAGCTCCGGCCACCGCCCCTCGGCCGCCTTTGTTCTCTGCCCGCGGCCCGGCGCGCTCCGCAGCTCCTGAGCCACCTGCCCGGGAGCCAGTGCGCGCCCAGCACCTCCCCAGCAGCTCTCATCCACCCGGTGCCTGTGGAAATCCGACAGTGTCGGAGCGGCTGAAATTCCGCTTGCACGCGTGTAATGTCCCCGTGCTCTGTGCTCCGTGCGGCAGCCCGCACCTGAGAACCTAGAAGGCAGCTAGGTGGTCCACATACAGGGGGAGCTCCCCCACGCTGCTAAGTTGGGGGCCCTGCTGACGTTCAAGGCCGCCTGTCTCATCTGTAAAGTGGGGAGAAAGACACCAGCCGAACAGGAAGTTTTGTTTGAACTGAATTTATTATTAATCCTAGTTCCTAGACTTCACCTGGTCACTGCCAGGGTTTCTCACACACGTCAGGACCTGAACCTTAAAAGAACATGGCAGATAGTTGTGATGGCAAGAGTACAGGAATTTGTTGAAGCTGGTCTCTCAGCAGAAACTTTATTATCTGAGACGGTAGAAGATTCGCTTCAGGGCAATAGGTAACTTCCTTTTCATTATTTTTGCTTACACTCAGCAAACAAACTTGGAAAGGTGAAGCAGAAAGGACCTACCTTGACTCTCCCGGCCCACCTATTCCTGACTTTTCATTCCAAGCAGCTCAGGAATGGCACCAACAGCTGGAGACTCACAAAGGTCTCCCAGTTTCAACTTCGCTTTCACTCACAACCCATCAGACCAGCTCCCGGTTTCCCTACCCACTGAAGAAAATGGCCTGTCTGAATCCACCAAGGAAAATCAACAACTTTCTCCCAAATTCTCTGAACTGATCAGGGCCCTCACTCAGATTCTCTAGACAGAATTTAACCTTGACTGTATCTACATATATATTCAGAATAGGACTGAATATATTCATTTATTTCCGTCCACTCTCCTTCCCTGGGCATTCTGTCTCTAGATCAGACACAAGTTTAAAACTCTTCATTCCAAGTCAACAGATACTGACTCAGACTTCCAGCATGCAAGGCAAGCCAGAATATCTCAGAGACACTCCGTAGATTACAATCCCTGCCCATGGGCCTTGTCAACACTGAAAGAAGAGGACACAAATATATAAATGTAGTTAAAGGCAGTTTAACTTTTGCAAGTACAAAAGTTAAGATTTGAAGGTTGACATAAAATTTGAAAAGTATCGTAAGAGACGGGAGCAGGACAATTGCACGCAAGTGGACCCGTGGAGGAGGGCATGGGGTTTCAAGCCTGAAAAAGACTGAGAGGTGGAAAAAGGCACATCAGGCATGCCAGCATGGGTTGAGTACAGGGCACGTGAAGGCAGATTCTGGGACTTAGGGGTGAAATGTACAGAGCGGTGGCACAATACAATCATGAGAACTAAGATTAAGAGTTAAGATTTGGGGGACACTGGGTGGCTCAGTTGGCTGAACACCTGACTCTCAATTTTGGTTCAGGTCTTGATCTCAGGGTCATGAGACTGAGCCTTGCTCAGTGTGGAGCCTGCTTGGGATTCTCTCTCTCTCCCTCCTCTGCCCCACCCTCTCTTCAAAAAATAATAATAATAATAAGATTGTGGTTAGTATCAATTGTGTCACTTAATAGCTGTATGATCCATAATGGGTAAATTTTTAATCTCTCTGAATCTCAATTTCCTCATTTGTAGGATTAAAATAATAATGTCCATCCAATTATTTCACAAATATTTTATGAAAAGCAACTATGAACTAAGGAATCATTAATTCATTCATCAAATACTACCTTACTATGTACTAAGCTGGAACGTGAAAAGGAGAAAATTAGCTAACAGATACTGTAAACTGAGAGGACAGAATGTTTCAAAGAGAGGAATGGTCAACTATGTCAACTGAGCGGTTGAATAAGACAGAGAAATGTCCATTGTATTTAGCAATCTGGGACCAATGAGCAAACTTATTTTGAGCTGTTCTAAGGAGTGACAACTTCAGAGCTAGACTGAAGTCCCTCAAGGTGGGAACAGGAGGTTAATACGTGAAGAAGTTTGCACCAGAGAAAGAAGGTAACTGGAGAAGTGGGTTGTTGTCTTTAACGTGGGACACACGGAGCGAGCTTGAATGTTGGTCAGGGGGAGCAGGGGGGCACCTCGTGAAGGAGCTAGGGGAGGCAGCTCTGGGAAGGCCAGAGGCCAGCACAGGCGCTGGGTGAACGCTGGGCAGCAGCAAGAAACACAGTCCATCCACTGTGACAAGATGGAAAACAGAATGTGGCTGCAAATGCAAGTAGGTTTTGAGACTTGGTGATGGAAAACTTGGAAGATTTTCCTCTCCTACTTTTTCTTTCCTGATTGAAATAGGTGAAGCCACCCACAGAAGTGAAGAGAGGAGAGGAATAAGGAGGTGGGTGGGTTGGGGGAAGGTAGGAGAGCAAAGTTCCTCGAATGCCAAGTGGTTTGCCTGCTGCAGGTTTCTGATGGCGAGCTTCAAGAGAAGCCATTCGGTCCGGTTTCCCATGGTCTCAAATTGAGCTACTGGAATTCAGGGTATGAATATGCACTTCCTTCAGGAAGTTTTTCTCAGATGAGTAAGAGCCGCGAAAGAATCTGAGTGTTTGCGAGGGAGCAAGTATAACGATGGGCTACTGCATCGAATGGAGATGTCAGTAAGATTCTACAGGTGATAAGCCCTAAGGATAGAGAAGGCTTGTATAAAAATAACCTGCTTGAGTCCAAGATTTCAGAGCTCATCCGGCTACTGCTGATAAGAGTCTCCAGGGTGAGCTCAGGAGTAGATGCCCATGATGGGCTAGAGGGAAAGGTCACCAAATGGGAGTTGGTCAGTGAGTCAGGAAGCTAGAGGACAAGACCTCCTTGTTTTCGTCAGAGCACAGGACTGTAAAAATGACCACAGAAGCCGAGACTGTGCAAAGTGATCCTAATGATCAGAGAGAAAATTTATAATTTTACAATTACCCCAAAGCCCAAAACTTTTGGTAAAGCATTTAAAACTCCCTTACTGCAAATTATAAATGTATAGAGAATTCTTTTAATGGGAAAACTATAATATTTAGTACACTATAAATTTGAAAAATACTGAGAATCTTTATTTCTTTGTAATCTTTATTTCTGTGTAAAAACTTTGCCAAGAGTAGTTTGAGGAAAGCGCTTGCTTTCTTCTACTATCACTTACCTTTTTTGTGCCTTGATGAATTTTCCTACTCCTTCCAACAACTGGTGTTTGTATTCTCAGTGTTGTACAATACTGCCAACGGTCTTAACATGAAGTCACCACCAGTGTCTCTCCATCGTTTGTCACAGCCACCTGCTCCACCTGATGTGTGCCATCCAGGGGCAGGGGGCCCAGCGGCTTCACCACAGCTTGACACGAACCGACTCATGGGCCTCCGAAAGGACGCCGCCAGACCTGACTGCAGCGAAAGCTTGCTTTCTGTCTCTCTGTAATCACAGTTTTCTTCCAACGTGACAAGTAATGCCAACACTTGGCCTGAGTGCTAGGCAGACCCACTGAGATCTGTTATATTAATACCATCTTCTATCCAAAGTAGAAGAAAGTCTTGTTGAGCACAAGCATTTTTCTGTTCCTAGAGCAGTTTAAAAGATGTGGACTCAGTGTTAACCATGCTTTCTCTCCTTGTTGGACAGGACCTTCGTGCAGGCTGAGGTCTCATCATCTCTGCTTCATGCTTGTTATTTTCAAATTCCCTAATTATATCCAATTTCATTTCAGCTTATTTCAACTTTTCAGCACTTTCAACTTTTTTGGCAAATTTTGTAAAACAAAATTTTAATGTAAAATGGAATGTTCTTTTTATGGTCCATTTTTATAAAACACCCTGTGGGTCTGTCCCTGGGAGGCGAGGAGGCAATACAGTCACACACTCTGCTGTCTGTGCTGAGGCCCGAAACAAGAGTAACGGGTGCAGCGACCCATCCAGGCTGTGTGGGGGCCATCGGCGTTGTGATTTGCGGCTGAGCATTGGCTGTGAGATCTGTACTTGAGGCATCTCCTCAGTCAATGCAGCAGAGTATTTGAAATTTGAGTCATGCTCCTGGGGGACTGGTGTTTCTTGACTAGATTATGCCAATCCAAATTTGTTCTTAGTGTGGTGCCCACATGGGGACTGCCTTACTGGACAGTTATCTGTGTGGACATCGAAGTCACAGAGTAGTAGCAGGAGTCAGTAGAGATGGAGGTTGGGGTTCCCTAGCTCTTGTCCCCAAGTGACGAGAAAGAACAAGCCAGGGGGAGTGGGCAGCAGTGGCACACAGGCGGGAAGAGGTATGAATCCGCACAGCAGGCTTTGCCAGGAGTTGGGGTGTTTAAGGCCAGATGGGTTGCATCGGGCACTGAGAGTAAGAGCACCTGCTCTAGGGGCTGTGCAGACCAGACTGAGGTCCTCTTGGACAAACCCGCCATGGCGCCCACTCTGTGGCTGGCTTTCCGTTTGAGCGCATCCTTAATGAGGCACACGCTCGGGACCTGACGTGCGTGCTCTGCCCTGGAGTGAGGACTGACACACAGCGATTCCTAACCATTGTCCCCTGCACTGGTCCCCCCCCAGATACGCCCACCCTCCAGGGCTGAAAAAGCGGGTCTTAAGGAAAGTGTATTTGTAGAGATCTACCCGTCACTGCTGCCCAGGACACGCTTCTCTCCGCAGGTCCCCTTAACCAACCATGTCTCCTCAAGCAGGACTTGGCCCCTTTCTTTGGTCTTACAGCTCCTTTGGGGGGTGCTTTGCATGTACCTCCCTTTCAGAGAACAGGGGCTCTTCCATGGGGACAAGCCAAGTCCTTGTGAAGGAAAAAGCCTCAAAATACACCTGGAGGACAGGCAGGGGACAGAGAGGAGTGCTGCAAGGCCTGCAGAGGAAGGTCACAACTTGCATGACAAGCTCTGAAGAGTGGGAAGCCAGATCAGGGACGTGCAGATTTCTCTAGCGGCTGAAGCAAACATGTGTCATCTCTGGTGTGATTCGTCCTTATGATTCCTTAAGGGTCGCTGGCAGACTGGTTCAGAAGGAAGGTCCAGTGGCCTCTGCAGACTCCCAGGGATGCGGCCGTCACGGCAGAGTGGGAAGACGTGGCTGTGGTGCAGAGGCTCTCTCGGTACAAGCCTCCACGTGGCTTGGAGGAGAGGAGGGAAGGCGTCTCTGTGGTGAGAGGGAGGCCCCAACAGAAACCGCACGGGACAGGATGGAAGGACAAAGGAGGGCATCCGAGGCGCCTGATGACAGGGGAGGTCAAGCGGGGGCAGCAGCAAAAAGTCCTGCTTGGTTGGAGACATTCACATGCACCTGGAATCCATCAAACCATGGCAAGGGGCAGTTCTCTTCCCCGGAGAACGAGACCCGTAAGCATAGGCAGAAGAGTTTGTTTTAACTGAGAAGGTGACCAAGGATGCCTGAGGGACCCTGGGCCAGGGGGGATCACATGACCCGGACCATGCCTTCCAGACAGCCACACTTCAGTGTGCTCCCTGTTCGAGCACATGAGCGAGCAAATGAGCCCACGGAGGAAAGGGGCCCTGCAGCAGTGGGAGTGCAGGAGAGGGAGGGTCTGCGTCACTTGCATGGAATCTGGCAATGAGGCGCGCAGAGAGGTGGGGAGGGCGAGAGAAAGAGCGGAGTGCAAGGCACTTCTGAGACCTCAAATCAGGTCACGTTTTAGGACCAAGGAAGTTCCGGGGCTCTCCGAAGTGCTGGGCCCGAGCGAGCGCCTCACAGAGTTCCCACACCACCTTAGGGGAAGGTATCACTCTTGCAAACAGGACTATGAAGCCTTGCGCTTTACGACAACTGACTCCTGCAAGCTCAGCAGGAAGGTGCGCGGCTCACGGCGAGCTGCTGCACGGGCCCGCTCCCGCTTCTTCTGCCGCCACCGTCCACAGTGGAGGACACCCGTGCTGGAGGGCCTTTGGACAGCCGCAACCATGTTTCTGCTGCGCAGCACCGAACCGTCCATCCCGGCTCATTGAGCTCAGGACAACACATACATGAGAACTCTTCTTCACCTTTCTACCTTCCAGTCTTGGAACTAGTCAACTAATGGCTTAACCATCCATTAAGCTTGACATGGTTTCTCAAGCGTAATTGCAATTCTGAAAGTCATCTGATCACAGACATTGTGGTGGCCTCCTCCAAGCCCACCCACTGCTTTGCTGGAAGAGCTCTGATAGCTGGCTCTGCTCTTCTCACGGGGGGCCATGTGCTCCAGCAAAGGGGCAATGCAGCCCCGCCCCCAAGGAATAAACTGTGCCCCATGGAGCCGCAGGCAGGAACATGATTAAATTACATCAGGTTAAACTAATGTATGTGGAAGTCCGAGGGGAGTGAGGAAAGAGGAAAATCCCGGGTCCCTGATTAAATGCCTGGAAAATAAAATCCGCCCCTCTCTTTTTTTTAGTACAACTGGATTAGGTTTTTCAGTTCTTGCACCTAAAAACAATTTAACAGACTAATGAACAACAATGTTAAGCATTTTGGTTAGGGATGTGTTAAATACATTAATGTTTTTATTTCAAACTTGGTAATTCCTTTCCTAAAGAATGCCTACAATGTATTAAAATGCCGTTTAAAAATATGACTGCCTTTAGAAGTTTTCCAGACTCCATTTAACATTTACTTGACACTTTAGAAGGTTGTGTCATAATTTCCTGTAGCAAATTCTAATTGTCTTAACTCTAAAAAGAATAATTTTCCTATATTAGAATGCACGAGAACACTTATATTCTCATACCTATCTATCCCTATATTTAAGGCTCATACTTTTATACTTTGGGGTAATACAATGTTAATAAATATGATAACGAGTAAGTATGTAGGTAAAAACCCAGCTTTTACTTGTTTGTTGTCAAAAGAAGACAATGAAGTTTCAACTGGAAGCAAAAGCATAGGTAATCCCAAGAAGTGTGCAAATCTTCAGAGCCACGTATCTCGGCAAGCTGAGAAGCCAGCACTCCTGCGTGTGCACGGAGCTATTCACAATAGAGAGCGAACACCAGGGCCAAGGCGATGTATGTCTCCGTTTCATGTTTCGCCGAAACCCAGCTGTCCCAGGCAGTGTCCCAGATCCATCTGCTGGCGATCTGTGACACACACATTTCAAAGGACCAGCGTTAAATTGAACATGTTAAGAGGTAGACTTTAAGTCTATACAGTATTCCAGAAAGTGATAAAAACTAACTTGTCGCATTTCTCCTTTCCTGAAAGGGTCCCTCTTCTCTTCCTGGAGCGGACCTTTAGCAGGATGTCTGGGAGCGGATGGGAGCCCTCCGTAACCAGGCCTGAGTTCTGCATACAGTACTACTCTGCTGGGTTACTCTCTGATACGGAATTTTCCTTTCCATCTTTAAAATATGTTCAAGGGAAAGCTATTAGAGCCTTGTTTTGAAATAAAGACCTAGCACTGATTATCCCAGCAGGCTGTTAGAGAAAACTCTATATCCTTTGCTTTGCTCACAAAGCCATATGTCATTTGACTACAGCCAGTTTTCCATGGTGGATATAAATGGCCACAAACCTTTTGTGGCTTCTCCCAAGAGACTGAGTCTATTTCTCCAGCCCTGGAGTACGAACTGGCCTCGGGACTTGCTCTGAGCAAAAAAGTGGGACACTGTGTGACTTTCAAGCAAAGCCTTCAGAGGTTTTCTGCTCCCACCTGCTCTGAACGCTGTTAGGAGACCCCCACATAAGGCAAGCCACTCAGCCTACTGCACAGTGGTGGCTCCCGCGCAGAAGAACCCAGGAGCCCCCGCCAAACGGCCAGCACTGGCCCCCAGACACGTGGGCGAGGCCCTGTTGGACAGCGAGTGCCTCGGGAGACCAGCAGGAAAAGCAGCTGCTGCAGTTCGGCTGCAGAACGACGAGCAGATAAGTGGCTCTCGTTTCAAGCTTCTAAGCTCTGGGCTAGTTTGTTGTCTGGGACTGCTTCCCAAGGCACAGCATGCCCACGTACCGCTGCCGCAACCGTGCACCCCGCCTGCTCTGGGTCCGAGTCCTCGGTCTCCGGCACAGCTGTGTTCCCCTTGACATTCAGCAATCAGTGGGCCTGCCCTGTCCCCACACATCCCAGGGGCCACTCTGCCACACTGCCCTACTTTGATCTTCTCCACGTGGAAGTATGTGCGGGTGTTCACTTCTCTCTGGGAGCCAGGCCACCTCTGTCTTGCGAACTCTTGTGTGGCCAGCACCCCTCTGCCTGCTTCCATGAAGGTGGCCGACCGTGCTGACGGGCAGCTCACTGGAGCTCAGGTGCCGGGCGTCTTTGTATTGGGAAGTGACAACAACTGCCGCTTACTGAGGCCTCTGGCCAGAGACCACGCGGAGGGCCTCCTTACAGACCAGCTGGCCCAGCCCTGATGGCGGCTGCAGCCCAGAGGTCGACCATCGCCGTTTTACAGACGACAATAGCTGTGCCCAGGCCTCAGGCTCCAACTGTCCCTGCCAGTGTTCTTATCTAGGTCAACCGGACACGGAAACCAAGGCTGTCTCACACTGTCCATCCCATTCCCTTCCTTAAACTCTGACCTGCATTATTTTCCTTCCTCGACTATAGTAAAATCTCTCGGAGAATCATGGATTTTCTGCATCTCCCCATTTTCTATCTTTTTCTCAGTACCAGATCTAACTCTCATTAGTGCTCAAAATAAATATACTGATTAATTATCAAATGACATTAAACTGTTAAAACTAGTGTGATCAAGGAATAGGATAGCCATATAGTTTAATAAATTATCAATAGAAAAATTGCCATTTCCACGTCAGTACTTTCCAAAGAGTAGGCAGTGAAAGAAGATAGAGCTAATACAACCCTCCTTTGTCAGAGGCGCCTTGGAGCCAGGCGGTACAGGGACCCTCAGGTCACCGGAAGAGAGACTTGGGAGCGCTGGCTGACAGGTTCTGGGTCAGCAAGGTACTCACATTTATTGCCTGACCAGTCTTTTGAATAAATAATACTTTTATAATGAACTTGTAGCGGTGGTACCCAAATTCTTTCACCGCTGACAAGATGCGGTCTGCTAATTCAAGTGACAAATGAGAGAAGACTTTATCATCATATTTGACATCTTTAAGACTTTCCTTTAAAAGAAATAGGGAAAACATTTTAATTTTCAAACGAAACATTTTCTACATAAAAATTCAAGAAAATATGTATCTGAATAAAAACTTTAAGAAATACATGCATTCCTCTTAAACAAATAACATTAAATGAATGTCATGCTTACCAATTTATTTCAATAACAATGTGAATAAAGTTTATTTTGGTTTTTAATTACATTCAATCGCTCTTCATTACCAACCCTTAACGTGTAAGTCTTCCTTTACTAGGTCACCGCATCAAAAGTTACTGGGGAGACACAGGGGAATTTTTAAAAAATGCTTCTGGGAATGCTTAGGTAATGAAGGAAATCTTTCTATAATTTCCATATTTGCTAAAATTCAGACTTGAGTTTTCCTAAAGCCTGGGTTTCCTGGATGGGAGCCTGTATTATGTGACTCCTGTCTTCCCCAGTCGCCCTGAATTAAAGCCACTTCTCTAGCCCTCTCCCCATGGCTTTGCACTCTGCTCCTGTCTCTGTGGACCCCAAGATTGCCCACCATGTCTGCTGTGGATTGATCACAGCTGGGGAGACAGATGGGAGGCAGGAAGCACTAGGTTTTCCCAAGCCCGTAAGCACACAGGACCAACTGGTGAGCAGACTGTACGTACCTTTGGATTACCTGGACAATGATGGACTGACATGGTTCTGGGTCCTGTGATAACAAATGAACTCCTAACCAGCTAATTTTATATGCATGTAAAACAAAAAAAAAATTTTTTTTTTGTTTTGATTCCCTTCTAGAATGGTGCTGGACCTAAAACTGCGTCTAGAAGCATCCGTTCCTCTCAGGCGTTGGCTATGGCTCTTTCAGATGCTTAGCAACATCCATTCTCCTGAATCTGCCTAACAGACCTCAGGCTTTATTTATTTCACAAATAATGAGGGCTTGCTCTGGGAAGATAATCACAGGCTCCAGCAGTATAAACTCTTTCTGCATCTAGAACTATGATGAATCTTCTGTGAACCCAAGGGAAAAATCCCTGGCCTCTTTATGTCCCCTAGATATCTACCTACATAGCCAATCAGCTGTTCCAGGCCCCATTATGCTCAAATGCAATTCTGTAAATTATCATATGTGAATACAATCTGAAATCCTATTATATCCAATAAATCTGAACTCACTCTATGTGGTAAGGCCAAGCAAGAGACACACCAAAATATGTATTCTCATGTCACAAATGCTTTCTACTACTGTTTAAATAAAAGAAGGTAATCAATAATTATTTTTTCAAATTTAGTTGAATTTCTTTATTTCCTGAAGCCAAGAGTAATGTGACAATGATCACTTCAGCTTGGAAGTGTAGCTGTCTACAGTAGTAGAGAGAGGCTAGAATAGGCCTCCTAAATATTCTTCTGAATAAAAGTTAATTCATTTAAATAATTAACTCTGATATTATTAAAAGAGTATTAATCATTTATACAAGATAGATTAAAGAGCTGCTTTCTTCTCAACAGCTAGCTCACATCAGTTGTTACTGAAGGAATGTACCTTGCAAACTGAAGGGAGGGAACTTTGAAACAAGGAACTTATCTGGGGTAGACTCAGGCTTGGTGGAGTCCCACAGGGGAACCTGGCCATCAGAAAACGCCTGGGTGCCTGGTGCCCGGCACTCGAGACCACAGATGAAAAGGTGATTCAGAAAAAGTGATCCCGGGCACCTGGGTGGCTCAGTCAGTTGAGCATCTATCTGCCTTCGGCTCAGGTCATGGTCCCAGAGTCCCAGGATCGAGCCCCACATCAGGCTCCCTGCTCAATGGGAAGACTGCATCTTCCTCTCCCACTCCCCTGGCTTGTGTTCCCTCTCTTGCTGTCCTTTTGTGTTAAATAAATAAATAAAATCTTTAAAAAACAAAAACAGAAACATGGTCCTTCAAACTTTCTGTAAATAAAAAAATTTTAATTTGGTCCTTTAAGAAAGATGATGAAGGAATTCTTCCCATCTGGACACGGTACCCTTCAGATACCAACACTAGTATAAATAATGTTGGTATTAATATTAGTCTTACAGTACTTTATAAAATTGAAAGAGTTTCCTTGGACTAGCCTGGAAAGCACCTTCTTAAATGGCCTTCAGATTGCAGTCAGTCACAGAGGCAACCTGTGGCATGCTGGCAGTTAGCTGTGCCCAGATCTCCGCAGGGTCTGCAAGCACTCTCTCACAGCCATACGCAGACTCCGTGTTTAACTCATGCCTCCAAATACGGGCAAACATGAAATCTGAAGGATGATTTATGTATGATTAAGTTAAAAAACGAAAGAATGAAATCTATCTAGCTCACAGCATCGATGTGAAGATTCTTGAGTACGACTACAAAGTACTTTCATATTTTCAGAAATAAATGCTCCCAAAAAAATCAATCAACAAAATACATGGCCATAAATCTTAATATAGTTTATCAAATCCCAAAGCTAAGATATTGCTATCATACATATTTATCAACCTACTGTTAGTATCTGCTGGACTTTAGTTTCTACTGAATGAGCTTGGAATTTTTTCAATGGCTCCATTCTATATGAATTAGCAAACTTTAATTTTGCCAGGGCACTCTTCCACTCTTTACCTAGATCAGCTATCGAATCATCAAATGGAGGCTCTACGTACTGAACATCGTGAATCGAGTCCCGCAGCCTTTCTTTCAGAATCTGTGTATACTGAAAGAGGGAAGGAAAAGAGAGATTATTTTTTTTAATTATAAAATGAAATTTTAGATTTAAGAACCCTAGTACCATGGGACAGAGTGGACACGAAGTTTGGAAATCCATTCTAATGGACTTCTGTGATAAAGAAGTTGCTGACTGCCAGTTTCACTGATTCACTCCTGGCTATCAACTGGGCAAAAGAAAAAATAATCTAGCAAGTTAGCCATCACGTCTCTATCTAGAAACACAAATTTGCATACATATATTTAAAATATCCATGAAAGATACAAAAATGCCAGAAACAGGAGAGGCCAGAGGGCAACTGGATGGCTAGCAGACATGTGTGTAAAGAAAACTTGCTGGTTCTCTACCCTGAGGTTATGAAAATATTATCCTTCATTGTCTTCTTACAATTTTAATTATTTACTTTTATTTGTCTTCAAATGAATAGTACCATTATTCATGTCTTTACATCACATTTACATAATAATATGACGTCTTAAGTGGAAAGGATAACCAAAGTGTACTGATTTGGCATATCCATTATTTTATGCTTTTGACATTCAACATTCCTTCAAGTGTTTATTCGGGGCTCATGTGGTCCAGATAAATGTTTTAGGTTCTGAAGTTACAGTGGTGAGCTTCTTTGTAACAGCTAGGGATTAACTGTGCGGCTTATGTTAACTCATAATCGAGGAGTCTGCACGCATGGAGGGGTCACTCTAATGGACAGGAGGACTGATTGACAATGGAAAGCATACAGGAAAATGAATAAGCAGATTTAAATAGTAGCAACTGCTAAAAAAATAAACCCTCAGGACTGGTAGGACCTCACTGGGAGGGACTAATTTAGACAGACTGATCAGAAATGGCCCCTGTGAATGAAGTCAGATTTTGGCTGAAGCCCCCAAAAGAACCAAGGCAAGGCAAACAGCATGCCCTAGGACCAGGTTTGTGGTCAGTGTGGGTCAAGTGTTCTGGGTGAGGCAGGGTGGTGACATGATGGGAGCTGGGAAGCCAACCATGGAGCAGGTCATGAAGCACCGAATGTGGTGAGCGATTTGGATTTCATGCTCAGAACAGTGGGAGGCTGCTGGAAAAGTTTAAGGATGCGTTAGGTTCTAAATGACAGTTTTAAAAGGTCATTCTGGCAGATGTGATAAACAGATTAGAAGGATCACAGGGCTTGGATGAAGATAACGTTATACTTTGTAATGCTTTTTACAAATAACATTAACTAAGTAATTCTGAAACTTTATGGAAGCTTTTCTAGCCAGGAACATGGGTTTTTTGGCATTTATATAAGAATTTATTTCCAAGTAATTTTTTATTTTGACATAATCTTTCCATTTATTCTGAAGCATTTATTCTGCTTTTTCAATGAGGCTTTAAGGTGATTTAAACTGCACCCATCTATTAAACTTTTATTAATTTCTATTTTTGTTACCTCTAGATTTTTCTAAATACATAATATAGGTCTACGTATTTCTATCATCCCTCCTCCATCCTTTTCCGTGCTTTACTGCAGAGGCCTGTAGTTCAAAGTGTAAATATTAGGAATCACAATCCTGGAGCCATACTTCCCTCCTGTTGCCCCCGACGGGCTTATCTGATCGGTGGGTCGGCATGAGAAAGAACATGATCAAGTGCAGAATCTTCCAGCTCTCCTCTTGGCATCTGATCAGAACAAGTACACGTCATCTGCTCGACCACTGCACGTTTCACCGAGACAGGCCATCATCTTAGATATGTATCTTTATCCAGCTACGGCCCTGCCTGCTGGGTGAGCTACGTTAACGTGAGTAGAAATGTCACGATTTGCCAGCCCATTTTTCATCACTAATAGTTTGTTAATATGGTTATATGATTTTTGAATATTTAACCAAACTCGAATTCCTACAACAAACCCCACTCAAATACACTGTACGATTACTATTCTTATCATATTTTACTGGAAGTTTGTACCTTTTGACCTCCTTTACCTATTTTTCTTCTTAGAGTTCACATGAAAGGGAGGTCCTACAGTATTTTACATATTTCACTTAGCCAACTGTTCTCAAGGTCCACATATGTTATTGCAAATGGCAAGCTTTCTTTTTTTAATGGCAGAATAAAGTAATATTTAGCATGTTTTCTTATTTTGGCTATTTTTTATAAATAAGGCTGCAATAAACAGGGATGCATGTATCTTTCCAAATTAGTGTTTTCATTTTCTTTGGACAAATATCCAGAAATGGAATTGCTGAATTGTATGGTAGTTCTATTTTTAATTTTTTTGAGAAACTTCTGTATTGTTTTGCATTATAGTTGTTCCCACTTACATTCCCACCAACAGTGCATGAGGGGGGCCTTTTCTCCACATCCTTGCCAACACTTGTCATCTCTTGTGTTTTCACTAATAGTATGTCTAATAGGTGTGAGGGAACAACTCACTGTTTGTTTATTTATTTATTTATCACACACAGAGAGAGCACAAGTAGGCAGACTGGCAGGCAGAGGAAGAAGGAAAAGCAGGCTCTCTGCTGAGCAGGGAGCTGGATGTGGGACTTGCACCCAGGACCCTGGAATCACGACCCAATCTGAAGGCAGCCTCTTAACAGACTGAGCCACCCAGGTGTCCCTCTCACTGTGGTTTTGATTTGCACCTCCCTGATGATTAGGGATGCTGAGCATCTTCCCATTTACCCGTTGTACATCTGTATGTCTTCTTTGGAATTCACAAATTCTGGCCACTTTATAATCCAATTGCGAGGTTTTTCTTTTCTTTCTTTCTTTTCTTTTTTTTTTTCCTGCTGTTAGGTTGTATGAGTCCTTTATATATCTTGAATACTAACCCCTTATCAGTTACATGATTTGCAAATAATCTCTACCACTCAGTAGGTTGCCTTTGCATTTTGTTGATTTCCTTTGCTGTGCCAAAGCATTTTAGTTTAGTGTAGTTTCTTTTTATTTTTGCTTTTGCCCTTGCTTTTGGAGTTGGATCAAGAAATCATCACTAAGACTGATGTTTAGGTGTTTATCACCTATGTTTTCTTTTGGGATCTCATAGTTTCAGGTCTTACGTTCAAGTCTTTAATCTATTTTGCATTTATTTTTGTGTACATGTAAAATGCTGGTCCAGTTTTTCCAATAACTATTGAAAAGACTGTCCTTTCCCTATTGTATACTCTTGGCTTGTTATAAATTAATTCATGTTAAAAAATGCATGTGTTTATGTCTGGCCTCTGTTCTGTCCTATTGATTTATGTGTCTTGTGTTTATGACAGTGTCATAGTGTTTTGATCACCAGAGCTCTGAAACACAGTTTGAAATAAAAATGAGATGCTTCAGCTTTGTTCTTCTTTCTCCATACTGCTCTGGATATATGGGGTCCTTTGCAACGCCATAGAAAGGTTGTTTGTTCTGTGAAAAATGCCACTGGAATTTTATTAGGGATTGCGCTGAATCTGTAGATTGCTTTGGGTAGTATGTACATTTTAGCAATATTAATTCTTTCAATCCATGAACACTGAATCTTTCCATTTGTGTTGTCTTCAATTTCTTTCATCAAGGTCTTACAGTTTTCACAGTAAGACTTTGGAGGACTTTCACCTCCTGGGTTAAATTTATTCATAGATATTTTATTCTTTTTAATACAATTGTGAAATGAGGTTTTTTTCCCCTTAATTTCTGATAGCTTGTATATAGACTTGCAATAGATTTTCTTAGATTGATTTTGCTGCCTGCAATTCTGTAAGTTTATTGAATCTAACAGTTTCTTGGTGAAGTCCTTAGGGTTTACCATATAGAATATCACATCGCACACAAATAGTGTCAGTTGTACTTCTTCCTTTCCCATTTGGATGCCTTTTCTTTCTTTCTCTTGCCTAATTTCTCTGGTGAGGACATCCAATACAATGTTGAATACAAGTGGTGGGAGTGGGCATCCGTCTTGTTCCTTAACTTAAAGGAAAAGCTTTCAGCTCTTCACCACTGAGTATGATGTTCACTGCAAGTCTGTCATATATGACTTTTATTATGCTAAGGTATGTTCCCTTTCAACCCACACTACTGAGCCTTTAGGATAAATGGATATTGAATTTTACCAAATGCTTTTACTGCATCTATTGAGATGACACCACCTTTTAAAATATTTTACTTATTTGAGAGAGGATGAGTGGGGTGAAGGGCAGAGGGAGAAGCAGATTTCCCACTAACACGGAGTCCAATGTGGGGCTTGCTCCCAGGACTCCAGGATCGTGTCCTGAGCCAAAGGCAGATGCTCAGCTCAGCCACCCAGGTGCCCGAGATGATACATTTTTATTCTTCATTTTGCTAATGCAGTCTCACACTGATTGTTTGGGATGTTGACCACCCTTGCATCGCTAGAAAAAATCCCACTTGACCATGTGTGATCTTTTTAATACACTGTAGAAGTTGGCCTGCTAATATTTTGAGGATTTTTGCAACTACATTCAACAGGTTTATCGGCCTGTAATTTTCTTTTCTGTGGTGTCCTTGTACGGTTTTGGTATCAGAGTAATGTAGGCCTCATAAAAATTAGTTTGGAAGTGTTCCTTCCTCTTTTATTCTTTTGAAGAGTTTGAGAAAGACTGATATTAATTCTTCTTTGACTGTTTGGTAGAATTCACCGATGAAACCATCTGGTCTGGACATTTTTTAAAAAAATATTTTTATTTATTTGACAGAGAGAAACACAGCTAGAGAGGGAACACAAGCAGGGGGAGTGAGAGAGGGAGCAGGCTTCCTGCCGCGCAGGGAGCCCGATGTGGGACTCGATCCCGGGTCTCTGGGATTATGACCTGAGCCAAAGGCAGTCGCTTAACCAACTGAGCCACCCAGGTGCCCCTGGTCTGGACATTTTTTGAGAAGTTTTTGATTACTGATTATTAATCTCACTAGTAATTGGTCTGTTTAGGTTATCTATTTTAGAACTGTGTACTTTCTTTTTCTGGGTTGTTGAAATTGTTGACATATAACTATTAGTAGTATCTTATGACACTTTGTGTTTTTCTGGCATTGGTTATAATGTCTCTTCTTTATTTTTTCTCCTATCATTTGTTTTTGTTTGAGCCCTTTTTTCCCCTTGGTGAATCAAGATAAAGCTGCGTCAATTGTTTATCTTTTCAACGAACCAACTCTTAATTTCAGTTTTCTATTGTTTTTTTAGTCTCTATTTCATTTACTTCTGCTCAAATACTTCCTTACTTTTACTAACTTTGGGTCTCATTTGTTCTTTTTCCAGTCTTTAAAGTTAGGTTGTTTGGGATTTGTTTCTTGAGGTTTATTTCAAAGCACTTATTGCTATGAAATTCCCTCTTGTGGTGTTTTTTTTTTTTTTTGCATTCTATAAATTTTGTCATAAAATTTGGTATGTATTTCTATTTTCATTTGTTTCAAAGAATTTTAAGATTTCTCTTTTGATTTCTAGTGACACATTGCTTGTTCCATAAATGTTTTTAATCTTCACATATTTGTGAATTTTTCAGCATAACATGTGAGCAAAGATGCTCAGTATTTTAGTTTTCTTAAACTTATGAAGACTTATTTTGTTACCTAACATGTGATAGGTCCTGGGAATCTTCCATGTGTAGTTGAGAATGTATTCTGCTGTTCCTGGATGGAATGAATGTTTTATATGTATCTGTTAAGTCCATCTGGTCTAATGTGTCATTGATGGCTGATGTTTTGCCTGAATGTTCTACCCATTGACAGAAGTGGGTTATTGAAGTCCCCTATTATAATTGCATTACTCTCTTTCTCCCTTTATGGCTTGCTTTATCCATTTAGGTGCTCCTCTGTTGGGTGCAAAACATGTATTTTATTTTTCTTACATGTTGTTGGATTTAATTTGCCGTAGTTTTGTTAAGAATTTTTGCATCTATGTTCATGAGGAACAGAGGAATGCTGACCTCGTTGGATGAATTGGGAAGAATTCCCTTTTCTTCAGTTTTGCAACAACTCGCTGTATTTGGCAGAAACTCACAGAAAAGCCATTTGGGCCTGGAGTTTTCTTTACGGGAAAGTTTTCAACTGCAGTTTTAAACTTCACTTTCTTTAGTAGATATAGGGACTATTCATGGTATCTATTATTTCTTGAGCGAGCTACAGTAGTTTGTCTCTATGTATTGGTCTTTATTGAGCTGCCATACTAGAATATCAAAGACCAGGTGGCTTAAACAACAGAAGTGTATTTACTTGCAATTCTGGAGGCTGGAAATCCCAAGTTCAACGTGCCCGCAGGGTTGATTTGTCCTGAGCCCTCTCTCTTGCAGCCTCCTCACATGGTCACTCTGCCCTGAATGTTTTACTCCGTGTATCTGTGCCTTCATCTCCCCTTCTTACAAGGCCATGAGGCTGGATGAGGGCAAACCTAAGTCTCAATTTAACTTACTTTTACAAAGGCCTAGGTCCACACACACTTACATTCTGAGGTACTAAGGGTAAGGACTTCAACATATGAATCCTAGGAGAACACAGTTCAACCCATAACAGTGTCTTTGAATTTGTGCATTTCATCCAAGTTGTTGAAATTAAGATCATGGCTGTTTTTAGTATTTCCTTTTCGTCTTTTACATGTTTATCAGCCATGCAGTGACTCCTTCTTCTTAGTCCTGGTACTGAGAATTAACTGGCCTTTTTCCTTTCTCGATCAGTCTCACTTCAGCAAAGGCTGGGAAACTTTCTCTGTAAAGAGCCAGCTAGTAAATATTTTAGGCACTATGGACGGGTCGTGGTCATTGCCACGCTTCTGCTCCTCCACCTCTCCCCGTTCATTCTCTTCCTCCCCCATCTCCATCTATCCTTTTTAAATAACCCTTAAAAAATATACAAACCATTCTTAGCTCATAGGTTGTACAAATACAGGCAGCAAGCCGAATTTGACCCACAAGCTGTTGTTTATCAACTTTATCTTTCCAAAATATCTTTGGTTTCATTGACTTCTGTTTTTCAGTTCACTATTTCATTGGCTTGCACTCTTGTTTTTATTATCACCTTTCTTTTGCTTGACTTTAGATTGTTCTAATTTGAGCTGATGGTTGAAATATTGACTCAAAATTTTCCCAATATAGTTATTTAGGGCTATAAATTGCCCGACTGCAATAGCTATACCCTAGTTTTTGAAATGCAGTATTTTTATTTTCAGTTGAAATTATTTTCTATTCTTTTATCCTGGATTACTCAGAAATGTGTAATTTTATTTTCAATTTGCATTTTTCTATGTTCTCTTTCTGTTAATTATTCTAATTTACTCCATTGTGGTCTAAGAACATACTTTGTGTGATCTGAATCCTCAAACGTTACTGGGACTTGTTTTATGTCCCAAGACATAAGTGATGCTTCGTGTGCACTTCTAAAGGACATTTGCTCAGCTGTGGTTGCAGGGAGTATGCAACCGAAGTGCACTAGTTCAGGTTAGTACATTACAATTCACATCTTTTATGTATTCATTTGGTTTTTGTCTATTTTATCAACTACTGATAGGGAGATGTGCTGAAATTTCCAATTGTAATTATGGATGTCTATTTCTGTAAGAATACAGGAAGTTTTTGTTTCCTGTATTTCAAAGCTCTGATTTTAGGTGCACAGACATTTAGGATTGTTAGGTCTTTCTGATAAATTGACTTAACATTATGAAATGACCCCCCCCTTTTTTTTTTTAAAGATTTTATTTATTTGACAGAGAGAAACACAGCCAGAGAGGGAACACAAGCAGAGGGAGTGAGAGAGGGAGAAGCAGGCTTCCCGCCGAGCAGGGAGCCCGATGTGGAACTCGATCCCAGGTCTCCGGGATCATGACCTGAGCCGAAGGCAGTCACTTAACCAACTGAGCCACCCAGGCGCCCCCAAAAAGATTTTATTTTTTAAGTACTCTCTATACCCAACATGGGACTCAAGGTTACAACCCCAAGATCAAGAGTCTCATGCTCTACCAACTGAGCCAGGCAGGTGCCCTGTTCCTTCTGTTTTTTATGCTTTCTTCTAAATTAAGTATTTTTCACTATTCCCTTCCGTTATCTGTTGGCCTATTAACTATATTATTTTCCATTGTTAATTTTAGGGCTTTATATAGCTTTATCAGTCTACTTTCAAGGCAGATTACATCACTTCACATACCATGAGTCTTACAATGGCATAAGCCCCCTCCTCTCACCTCTCTGGTGTTATGCTAGAATTGCCAAGCATGTTACTTCTACAAATGCTACAAGTCCCAAAATGTTATTTTATATTTAATCAGCCAATAATCTTTTTTTCTAATTTATCATTTTAAATTGTCATTTTAAGTTTTAGGTAGTTAACATACACTATAATGCTGGTTTCTGGAGAATTCAATGATTCATCAGCCCATAATCCTTAAACAGAAAAAAAAAAATACATTTATCCACGTATTTACCACTTCCAATGCTTTCTTTCATCTAGATACATATTTACATCTCTTATCACATTCATTATACCCCAAAGACTTCCTTTCACATTTTTGGTAGTGCACGTCTGTTGTTGATGAATTTTTGATTTTTATATATCTGAAAAACCTATTATATTGCTTTTGATTTTGAAAAATATTTTCTGGGTATAAAATTTTAGGATGATGGGTTCTTCAACTTTAAAGATACTTTAAAACTAATGGAAGTGCCTCAGCTCTCTGGCTTGCATTGTTTCTTTTCATCATTCCTCTGTACCTACAGTTTTGTTTTGTTTTTTGTTTTTTGTTTTTTTTTCCCTAGCTGGCTTTAAATTATTAAACCATGATTTTAAGCAATTTGCTACGTTTCAGCATAATTTTCATGTTTCTTGTGCTTGAAGTTCATTCAGCTTGGATTTGTGGATTTATAGTTCTCATTAAATTTGGAAATTTCTCACCCATTATTTCTTTCTTCTCTTTGCCTGCCCCTTCTCTCACTTGGGAACTCCAAACATAAATATAGATACACACACACACATTTTTTTTTGGCCTGAAATTTCTCTATATCTCATTGATGTCTCCTGATTTTTCTTTCCAAGTCTTTTTTCCATTGCTACCTCTAAGTTCACTAATTCTGTTCAGCAGTGTCAAATCTGCAATTTCCATTCAGTATCTTTTACATCTATAACTGTATTTTTTCAATTATAGAGTTTCATTTGGATTTAACATGCCCAAACATACAAAATGCAGTCTTATCCTATAAATATAACTAATTTAATAAAAACTAATAGAATAACCTTTTTGTAGTAATTACTTCAGTGACCTTTTATACTAATTCTATCTTTGTCATTAGTCATTTCTGGGTGTTTTTATTGTCTCTTCTCACTCTGGGTTGTATTTTCCTGTTTCTTTGTCGGTCTGAAAATATTTAATTGGACACAAGACACCATGACTCTCACTTTGGTGTGTTTGCACCCCTTTATGTCCTCTTGAGCTTTTTTCTGGCACGTGGTAGCAGGAACAGTTTAATTCTCTTGAGACTTGCTTTTAAGCTTTGATAGACCAAACTAGAAAAATTTTTGTCTAGAGCTCTTTCTTCCCCCAGTACCGGACACACTAACTAATGCCCTGTGATTTAAATGGTTTTCCACTCTTACTGGTGGAAAAGCAAATGATTTTGTGTGAATCGAAGAATTTTTTTTCTGCTCCTTTTGGTGGTTCTTTCTCTGGCCACAGGTAGCATCCTTACCAGACCCACTGATGCTCTAACTGGAAGACTTGAGGAGAATCCTCTGCAGATCTTTGGAGCTGTTTGTGCAGCCCCCTCCTAATACTGTGCTCCGCACTCCCACCGGCTGGATCCACCCTGGCTCTCAGACCTTTCTCAACTAGGGGAGAGCTCTCCAGAGGTGGAGGCTGCAATTCCCTCACTGGGAGTCAGAGCAAGTCTTGGGGGGTCTCCATTCCTACTTCTGCCCCCCCCCCCCCCGAGATGACTATCCTGTCTTGCCTTACATCCCATCAATGGAGAAGCAATTGCTTCATACATTTTGTGAGGTTTTCAATGGATTCTGGTAGGGTTTACTCCATGTTGGCTGCCAATTGAAGTCCTTCATCAGAAATCTGCTGTTTTGCTTATCTGCTGGCGTGCACTATGTTTCAGTAGGAGGAAAAGGGTATTATTTTATCCCTTAGCCTCCTAAAAATAAGATCTTTTTGGTCTTATTTATTCAGAGAATACTTCTCTAGAGTAATCGCCATCTTTTTTCCCAGCCTATACTCTAGGGATACAAGTACACTATACCCTCAAGCGGCTTTCAACTGCAGTGATTCTTGGGCACCAGAGCAAGCATGCATGGTTTGAAAATAACAGTGATTCTAACTTGCTGAAAGCTCACATCTCTACCATTTCTTCCTTCTATATAATTCTGGCCTTCTAATTCAGTTTTCCTTTTATTCATTATTTTATCCTTCCATTAAGGAAGAATCTCTGCAATCTAAAAATTCAGAATGTTCTAAATATGACGAACATTTTTGCATCTACTAAAATAACCTAATTATTTAACCAGTGATACGGCATTTCCTTATGTTGAGCCTAATTATTATCCCAAAATAAAGTCTGTTTGTAAGATGCCACTATGTTAATAACAATTATATTAATAATCTAATTAAAGGCTACTTGGGCTCCTGGGTGGTTCAGTGGTTAAGTGTCTGCTTTCGGCTCAGGGCATGATCCCAGGGTCCTGGGATGGAGCCCCGTGTTGGGCTCCCTGCTCAGTGGGGAGTCTGCTTCTCCTTCTCTCTCTAACCCTCTCCTCAGCTTGTGCTCTCTTTGTAGCTCTGGTCTCTCTCTCAAAAAAGAAAAAAAAAATCTAAAGGCCATTTGGTTGTATTTAAGATTTTCAAATATATGTACACAAGTGAGAATACGCAAGTATTCAATTTTTTGGTTGTCTGTTTAAGGTTTTGGGGTCTTTGGTTTGAGCGGCTCACAAAATGGAAGAGAAAGCTAAAGAACCAGACACCTGAGGCACGTCAGTATTCTGTCCTTAATTTAAATTAATCTCAACCATTTTCTTCTTTATTCCATGAAACATTCAACTAATTAGCCATGTTTGGGTTTCATCTATACCACAAAGTTAAGGAAAGTGACAGTCCCAACAAAACTCTATTGCATGGGAAATGAGTTAATCCTCCATAGGAAAATGGAGGTGCTATTACTAGGAAAAAAAAATGGATGTAGCACATATGAAATTAAATGACATTTAAATTGGTTAAATTGTATTGTGTGTCTTCATGTTTCCTATGCTCAAGAACAGAGGCGTTCTCTACTATGCAAAAGTTGGAAATTACCTATTACTGGCCTTTCTGTCCTCAGGTACATTTAGTGACCACATGTGGAGTGCACTCTCAATCTCTTCCCTATTTCTGGCCTGTTCAAGTCTCTTACTCCTAGAAGCCTAGGTCTTAAAGACAGCTCTGGCTGATCACATCCACATCAAGTAAGCAAGAATGGCCTTGGTCCCTGTCCCTTTACTCCCAGACCATCAGACTACAGTCCATACACCAAGTGTACAGACATATCCTTTAGGACTCGGGCTTATTCATTTTTCAAAACCACTTCTGCCCTATAGCAGTAAGTTCCTAACAGGCACCTTTGTCTGTCTCAAAATACAAAATTTTTTCTTTACTGTTGGTGATCTACCAATAAAATAGATTTATATTTACCAGGGAATAGAGTTATCTTTGCACAAGACAGAGGTTAGGGGCACTGACCTCCCCTCCAGTAAAAAAAATAAATAAATAAAAAAAAATAATTCTGTTAACTTATGACTCCCCCCAAACTTAATAGTCTACTATTGACCAGAAACTTTACCAATAACATAAACCGCTAATGAGCACATACTTTGTATGTTATATACTGTATTCTTAGAATCAGGTAAGCTAGAGGAATGTCTTTTCAAATTGTTAGGATCTCTAAAACATTTTTTGAATGTATTTATTGAAAATAACCTGCATCTAAGTGATGTGCGTGGTTTGAGCTCAGGCTGTTGGGGCGTCAAACTGCACCCCGTGGCTTTGGTAGCATGGAACCCCACCTCCAAAAGATTGAGGTTCCCAGCCTTGTTCCGCTCTTTCTCTTGGCTGGGTGAAATTACTCCATTTTCCCACCTCTGGTCTGTTCTCTCCTTTGTAACACGGAGACATCACAAAGCTGTCATCAGAGCCGACCCGTGTTGATTCCTGTTATATTCCCTGAAATAGGATCTTCCAACACCAGCGACTCGTCTGCTCTCTCCCCGTCCCTGCGGCCACTATGCGTCCCTCGAGGTCCAGGGAAAGGAAACCTTGAGACAAGCGGACCAGGACCAGTCCCAGCCTCACAGTTCCCCGTCCTTGGACCAACCATTTCCTCACTTAATGTCGCAATGAAAGAGTCTTAACCACAGTTGCGGTTTTCAGACTATGCTCTCAGAAATCCTGCTGTCATTCCTCCCATTAAAGTGAATGGCATCTCCCAGAACTCCTGACCTTGAGTCCCGCACATCCCTCACATAGGAGACTGCAGCTCTTTCTGAAAACTCCACACACCGGACCCCGGTCTTGGTCAATGCAGCACGTGTCTGGCCCTGAGGGCAGCAGAGCCGGGGGCAGCCCCCCCAGGAGCTCCAGGGAGCACGGGGGGAGGGGAGCGCAAGGGAGGGGGGCCGAGGGAGGGGACAGCGGGGGGGGGTGAGGGAGGGGAGCACGAGGGGGAGGAGAGCACGGGGGAGGGGGCAGTGAACCCCAGGAACACGAGGGAGGGGAGCACGAGGGAGGGGACAGCGAGCCCCGGGAGCACGAGCCCCGGGAGCAGGAGGCCGCTCTGTGACACGCGCCTGCCGGCCACAGAGCTCCGGACCCGCCCCCGCACTCACTGCCTCCCTCTCGAACATGCTGGGCCTCCTCTCCTTCCGAAGCTGCGGCGGCGTGGGCTGCTGCTGAGGTGCCGGACTGGAAGCCGGCTTCACGCCTCGCCCGCGTTTCTCCATGCCGTCCGTCCTGCACGACGCCCAGCGGCCCGCCTCCACCCGCCTCAACGCCTCGGCCACTTCCCGCGAGAGCTCAAGTCGCGCGCTTGCGCCGTGCGGGCCGGAAGTGAGGGAGGGAGGGAGGGGTGCGACTAGGCTGCGTCATCTCGCCGCGCCAGCCCGCTCGGAGCCGGAAGTGACGGAGGCAGAGAGGCCCGGACCCGGGGTGCGGCCGGGCCCGTGAGCGCACTCTTGGGCGCCCGCAGCGGTGGAGGCGGGAGGAGGCGTAGGTCCGCCTGTCCCTGCTGGCTTGGCGGGCTCTGGGCCGCGGTCCCCGGGCCTTCGACATGTGTGCGCCGGCGCGGCCGCGGAAACAGGTCGGCCTTGCGGGCCCCCGGTCCGCGGCTGAAGAGCCGCTGGACCCCCGACCCTGAGCCCGAAGACGCGCCCCTTGCGCCGGTTCTCCTTGGGGCCGCCCCGACCCCCGGACTGCTGCCGGGGGCCCCAGGCTGAAATGGGCGAGTCGGCAGTGCGGGAGCGAATGTTCTGGGGGCTTCCTCCGCGTCCCGCACCGCCGTCGTGACCTCCGCGGGCGACGCTTGCACGCGGGAAGCCCACGTTTCTTTGGGCCATAGATGGAGTGTGCGGGACTGCCCCGGGGATTTCTTTTCTGTCCTGCGATGAAATGCCACCTGTCATCACTTTGGGCAATAGCTCCTACTTTTTGAGTGCTGGGCGTGAGGTGCTTCTCAAGTAGCCTCGCTACCGCAGTCCTAGAAAATAGGCTTTTGCACCATTTTCTGTTGAAAGGGAGGCTCAGTAGGAGGATTGTTCAGACTGCAGGTCATCAGCCCAGGTCGTTGGCTCGGCCCCGCCAGCCCGGGCTCGCCGCCGCCGCAGGGTCGCGCGGGGGGTGCGGGGGTGGGTGGGTGCGCACCGGCGGCCCCGCGGGGACGGGGCTCTGGCTTCCGAGGAGCCCGCGTGCGTCCCGGCCCGGAGAGGTTGTACGGCCGCGAGTCGCGGGGTGTCACCGCGTCCAGTACTTCCTGATCGGTTGTGGGATTTTATTCCGAGTTAACAGGCGTGTTCTTGTCCACGACAGCATGTGCTTGAAAGTGCACATCACAGCTGCTAGCGTTCCGTGTCTCTCGGTAGGGCCCAGGACAGTGTCATTCCCCAAAGCGGAAGGTTGTAGAGTCCTCAAGAAGTGTGTTCCCTTCCGATCCGGGCACGATGAGCCTTCACCCCATTAACTCTCACTCACTGACTGTGCCATGGGCGGTGCTGTGCCCTGGGGGTCCGGTCTCTGTAAGACCTGACCCCAGTTCTCTAGGGTCTTAGTTTGATTAAGGCTGCAGGGCAGCTCCACTGATGGGGGGAATAGAGCCCAAAAAGGACATTTCTTGAAGCCTCTGTTGCCATATCCGGGCCTGCCGTAGCAGAGTAGATGGCTTTTGTGCCAGACTGCTTCTGCCTGCCACCTGCCACCCCAGAGCCAGAGCGCCGTGCTTTGCACTTCAGAGGGTTTGTAAAATGCAGGGAGTCCCTTTTGATATCAAAGTGAAGTGGTGAGAATTTACAGCTAGAGACTACGTGGGAGGCCCCACCCAGCTGAAACGGATCTCAGAGGAGGAGGTTGTGCTGCTCAGCTACAGGGCGGGCCTGGCGCTTCTGGAAGGCAGACCTTTGAAGAGCTGGTGCTGGGCAGCTGGTGCTGGGTATCCGGTTGGGGCACCGTGAAGAAGCTGGGCCTTACAAGTGCCAGGAAGACTGCAGACTGGATTCCACTGCTGTGGCCGGAGGCTCTGCTGCTGCTGGGGAAAGCCCTGGGGGACAGAGCGGGTTGCAGGCATGGGAGCAGGTCCTGTCTTCCCCCTGCTGTCTTGCAGCCTCCGTGGTCCCTGACCGCCTGAGCGGCGTGTGCTCTGTAGGGCCCCGGCGTCCCTGGTTATTCCGTGCGTGTCCTTGTGTCTGTGGAAGGTTGTTGGCCGCTGGGCCTGTGAGTGGGCCGTGTGGCTTCCGGGGAATGGGAGGAGTGAGCAGTGTGGCGGATGCTGAGTCGGGCGGAGGAACTCAAGATGACCAGCTTCCAAACCAAGGAGCTGCTGGGCTTAATCCCTCTTGGTGGAACAGACCCCCTTGAGACTTGATACATCAGATGAAGACCCAGTGATCATTTTAGTCCCACAGTGTGACTCCTTGTAGGTTTATTTTTTTTTAATATTTTTATTTATTTGAGAGAGTGAGTGAGAGAGCATGAGAGGGGAGAAGCTCAGAGGGAGAAGCAGAAGCTCCTAGCAGGCTAGGAGCCCGATGTGGGACTTGATCCCAGGACTCCAGGATCATGACCTGAGCTGAAGGCAGTGGCTTAACGACTGAGCCCCCCAAGGGCCCTCCTTGCAGGTTTATAAGATGGTGTTAGCGTAATGTGGGTTAAAATAATCGTGAGGTTGGGGTAGTATTTAATCCTTCCTGTAGAAGCATGGTTTGCTGCTTCTTACACCACATAAGGAGTCAGGTATGCTTTTTCCTTTCATTTTAGTTCATTATGCTTGATTTTCCACTTTTTTCATTCCCCATTATAAAAAAAATTGTTCATTTTGATAACTTTGAGACAGTATAGGAACGCCGAAAGGAACAAAGCACTGTCCATAAGACGTGCCAAGCTTCACACATATCATTAGCAATTTCACATCTTCAACATTTATTTGAAAAAGTGTATGGAAACTATCTTTAATTAACATTTAATCACAGTATTTTAATCCTACAGACCATGATAGCCGGAAAGTGTGTTAACAGTACCTATACCTGAGTGTATTCTGTACTTAGAATGGGATTTTCTCGTGCCTTGAATATATAATTGACATTACTCTGCTTTTACTTTTTTAGACAGCGTCTTGTATGTTTATATTTCAGATGGTAATGGAGGGTCCGGTTGCCACGTGTCTTTCTCCCTCAGTCTATGATATGATCTGTAACCTCGGATTTGAGGTCAGAGAAAATTGTGATATCCATCGCATTGTAACTCCGAGGGGTGAAGTGCTCTGGCCGGCGGTCACAGCCTGTGTGATTTATACACAGTCAGGTCTGTACGTCCTCTACACACGGAGCACCTGTCAGGGCTGTTCCATTGAGAACACTTGACTCTGAAACTTTGCTTCTCACCATTGCTTGTCTTAGTTAGAGGTGTTATGGTACAGACTAGCTCAGAAGAGGCCAGGGGTCAGGTGACACAGGAGGGAGTAAGGCCAGAGGAGCACAAGAGAGGTACCAGAGTGCTGAGCCGAGGAAGCCGTGTGTGAGGAGGAGGCTGGGCGGCTGGTCTCGCCGCAGGCCAACACTTGGGTGGAAGAGAGAGGAGAGTGGGAGTCCTAGGAGTTCTGGGTAGGAAGTGAGCAGTGGAATATTATACAGCTGTCTTACATTTTCCAGGCTTTATTGTACGTTTTTTAGAGCAGGGAAGTGGGTTGGGAAATTCAATAATCGTCACAGAAACTGCAAACAAGCGTGCTCTGGAGCAGCAGTTTCATCCCAGGAATCTGTGAGGCGCACTGACAGGTACGAAAGCGTGCTCGTACAAGTTACTTTGCTGCTGATTGTGAGCAAAATGGAAATAAAGCCCCGACCAGACGTTGCAAACAGCCTGACGTGCTGCATCCCTGTGAGGGAGGCGCAGTAGGCCGCTGGAGGGAGGAGTGCGGAGCTCGTCTCTCTGAGCCGTGTGGCTAAGTGAGAAAATAGGGGCAGCATCTAGCTGTATTCGCTTGTGTATATGTAAACATTTCTAAATGTACTCAGCAATTAACAACTATAGTTGCTGCAGGAAAGAGAACTGGGTGGCCAGAAGGGAGACCCTCACCCGTTTATACTTTCTGGGTGTGAACCGTGTGAATGTTCAGTTTCAAACTTATCAAAAAATTAAAACAAAATTCATATGTTCTAAAATAACCTCATCAGAAATCTCACGGTCTAATGTCAAGTAAAAAAATCAGGTGAAGATATTATATTTACAGTATGAACCTGATCTTTTTAAAAGATTTTATTTATTTATTTGACAGAGAGAAACAGCTAGAGAGGGAACACAAGCAGGGGAGTGGGAGAGGGAGAAGCAGGCTTCCCGCCGAGCAGGGAGCCCGATGTGGGGCTCGATCCCGGGTCTCCAGGAACATGACCTGAGCCGAAGGCAGTCGCTCAACCAACTGAGCCACCCAGGCACCCCAGGAACCTGATTTTGTATAAACTTATGTGCAAGTTAAGTGAAGAAAATATTTCTCTCCTTGTTGACCTTTTTGTATTTTCCAAACCTTACCAATAGTGCATTTTTCTTTTATTATCAGGTGAGCGCTATGTAACTTATTGCCTACATATCTGAGTGCCTTTATTGTAAGCTGAACTATAGAGCAGTTGTTGATTTCATGGAAACTTCATAATTGAAGCACATTTTCTTTGATGCTTTAGGCATTGTCATCACCTGATATGGCGCTGTCGTACTAACCCTGGTTCTTTTATCCTTGAAGCCCAGAGTCTGGATTACCGGGGCAGTGTGCGGCTGCTGGGCCCTGTGTGTGAGGCCGTCCACTCACATATGTTATCTCTGACCCGAGGGCAGTTTGAAATTCAATACATGCCATGGCTTCAGTGGACAGCTTTTCCAGAGGTTAGCCTGCAGACAGCCTTTAGAAATACAAGGCTTCGCGAAGGTGGCTTAGAGACCCTTGTTACCCGCTCATCTTAAAGGGGTCTCCTCCATCCACTAAGCCCTCCACCTGTGAAAAGGTGGAGGGTTTTGAGGGAAACTTGGATTGTTACGCAGTCACGATGGCCAGAGCTGAGAAACATCCTTGGAACAAAGGCAGCACATTATCCGAATGAGGGGCTGGGGAGTGGCTGGGTGGGTGCGTGTTGGTCCTGGGACAGACAGGGCTGGAGCGCTGCAGAAGAAAAGCGGAGAGCTTACAGGCGGACAGTAAGGTGTTCCAGGATAAGGACACCAGGTGGGGGTGCTCAGCTAGTGTAGGTGAGTCGCAGGGAAGAGGGGCAGTGTGGGGCCAGGCCCCAACCCTGTGTGGCTGCTTTGTAGGTTGGTACAAACCAGCCATTGCACTTGGCGCACTTAATGACCCTGGTGGGGCAGTAAGTCCAAAAGGTCTAGTTCTAAAATACTTCCAATTTCCTGATGTAGGTAGAAGGGTCATTGCTTCCCCCCCTTTGTAACGGCTCTTATGTGACAGGCTGAGCTGTGCCTCACGTTTATTGACTTAGAACTAATCAGATGGATTAATATGATCAATGAGATTTAGGTCCAAATAGTTGACTTTCCGGTTTATGGTCATGTCAGATTTCCTGCTTTCAATAAACATTTAAATGAAGAAAAAAAAAAAAGTTCAGAACTCCTTAGATAGTAAACGTGTTTTTTGATTCTTTAGATGCTGTTACTGTGGAGTCTTGAACCGGGTTGTGGGTGCCCATCCCACGCAGCCGCAGGTCTGCGTCTAACTTAGACTCCCTCAGCCCTCAACAGCTCCTAGCCCGCCCTTCACCGCAGACTTATTGGTGACATAAACAGTCGGTTAACCCGTATTGTGTATCATGTGGTATATTTTACAGGGAAGTCAGCTAGAGAGAAGTTATTAGGAAAATCATGAGGAAGAGAAAAAATACACTTAAAATACCATAGTGTATTTGTGGAGAAAAAAATCCATGTGTAAGCCGGCCTGTGGAGGCCAAGCCCGTGTTCAGGGGTCACCTGCGTACCTATAGACAGTGTTTACCTATACCAACAAAGTCATGAAAATATACCAATTGAAACCTTCAGAAGTTTCAATTTCATAGATAGTATTGATTGAGAAATACTTTGAGAAATGTTTCTTGCTGATCACAAATTCTAACGTAGGTCTTATTCTCCACAGTTATTTCCTGAAATACTTGCTGCTTTGGAAAACCTCCAGTGCCCCGCTATCCCTCTTAGCCTAATGAAACTCACGGCGTGTCTAGAACGGGCTTTGGGTGATGTAAGTGTGAGAACTCTTTCTCTGGTTCACTGAAGTATCTGAACTAAATAAAGCTTTTATAGCTGTCCTCAGATTTCTTGATTTATTTTTCCCTGTAAAATGTAATCATTTGGCACAGGTATTCAATATTTTCCTTTTTGAAGGCGTGTGACAGCAGAAGGTTGGTGTCCCCAGTGCTCTGCTCGCTCGTTTGTGCAGACGGGGCCCTGGGAGGGGGCCTGCTTCACAGCGTGTGGCCCCTTCCAGCGCGGCTGTGACGCGGCCTTGTTTGAACTACAGGTGCTCTTACTGACCGGGAAGGAGTGCCCCTTTCTCTTGAGAGATCTGCTTGCGTCGGAGGAGCTGGCTGAGGTCTTCGGGCGGCCTGTGGTGAGTGTGTGCACCTAGACCTCAGCGAGCAGACGCAGCACCAAGCCGCTCGCAGTAGCTCGACTTCCGTTCCTCAGAAGTCGGTGCTGCAGTAGGAGTCCGTGCCTGGTAGCTGTGGCTCGAGCACAGTCCCCCCTCCGACTGCCCCTCTCAGAAGTGCCACTCTCCCAGCCACAAGACACTCGTCTCTCTTACCCTGACGCCTGGTGTGTACACTAGCCTCTGCTGGGACAGCCGCTGGGGGCCAGCCGGATGAACAGTTTGAACTCTACTGCTTTCATTAATTACACATTAATAATTATAATAGCATATTCTAGAATAAAATTTTGACCATTTAGGGAGTGATATTAAAGTTTTATCATAAAATATCCATTTTTTTTTAACGTGGGAATTTATGCCCTTTTGCAGCTGTTCATACTTAAAGTGAAAAAATATTAGATGCCAATTTCAAAACCTGCGGAGCCGTGCACTTTGTCCCAGCCTTCTGCAGGCCCCGTGACCAAGGCGCTGGGTGAGGCGGGCCCAGCGCGGGGGAAGCCAGCGTAGCGCCTGCCAGCCCGGCCTGCTGAGCCACGGCGACGCTTAAAGCCCTGCTAGGACGTGTTTCCAGCTAGACTCGTTCGTTTTGAATAAGAAATCCATTTTCAGTAAAGTTCCCCCACTTTACGGTGGCCCCTTGTCAGCTTAAAGAGCTCTTTGTTTCGTGGACGGTGTGGAGTGCAGGCCGAGGCAGCATCCCCGTGCTTGCCGCGAGCTCTGAAGCCTGTGTGGGGGCTGCCTGCGTGCCCTCAGCCTGGGGCCAGCCTGCAGCCGCTCCGGCCCCGCCACTGCTGCTGGCTCACCGGCTGGGCTAGTCCTGATCGTGCAGGTGCTTTGAACCGTTCGTTAAAATTAGTAGTAAATTAAATTAAAAATAAATATAGCTAAAAGGGTGTTATGATTACTAGTACTACATGTTACTATTCAAGTATTAAAAATCGATGTGAGTGCAAAGAGTTCCTGGAGTTGCGTGTAGGGACTGGTGGCCAAGGGTTCTGGTGCTGAGTGGGGGCCCCTGTCTGTAATCTCCGCTCGGACTTGTCCTGCTCCTTGAGAGAAATTCAGGATTTCTGCATCTATTTCCTCTCAGCAGGAGTCCTTCAGGCATCTGAGGACAGCCTTCGTTCCTTCCCCGCACCTTCTGGAGGCCCCCTCTTCCTTCTTGTATGACGGTTTTGAGTTCTTTTAGTCTCTGTGCGTCTTCCAACTTTCCTGAGTCTTTTGCAAAGTGTGGCGCTCCAAGTTGAGAGTCAGCCCATGGAGATGCGCGAGTCCTGCGGTCCGATAGGCGGGATGCCCGTGATTGGTCTCTCTGTAAGGGAAGGATGGGAGCAGGTGAACGGTGAGCTTCCAGCCGACGGCCAGGCAGAGGAGGCCTGGGCTGGGAGCATCCGTGGGCCAGTCCCTCCGCGGGGTCTGCCGTGTGTGGAGTTCCTGTTGCCTCCTTTGTGTCTGTTTTATCTAGGTAGTAGGCACGCCGGATGGGACAGGCCTCGTTCCCCTTTTAGCGCGTGGCCCCTGAGACCCAGCTCTCCGCTGCACAGTGCAGTGCGATTGTAGTGCTGTCCTCGTAGTTTCTTTGTGGTTCTGAGGGTGAGTGAGTAAGAAATACACACAGAATGTGTTTGATGCGTTAAATGCTCAGTGGATGTTTGAGTCCTATCACTACTACCGTCCGCCAGCCCGGGTGTTGGGTCTGCTCTAAAGAAGAAAGCAGGCGTTCTCCCGCTGCTCTGTCGCTTTATTCTGTAGTTTGTGACTGTTTAACTCTCCAATAATCTCTTCTGAACCTGACTAGATGGACGTGCTAAAAGTCTTCATCGGATCTCCGAGTGGGCTCAACTTGCGTAATATCCTGTGGCACGGGTTTGCCTCGCCTCATGAAATCCCCCCAAAGTACGTTGCTACAAACGTAATTTTCTCTCTTCTTTGAGGAACTTGAGTTTGTTATATCTTGCATTTTACATCCGGGAAAGATGTGTTTTGGAAAAGATCAGAGTTTGAGACAGGAATCTGAAGGCCAGAGGGAGGTTGGTGAACACCTGGTGTGTGGCAGGGTCGGGGCCCCGCGGCCTTCCAGCCCAGAGGCAGCTGGGAGGCCCAGCCTCGCGGGGGTGACGAGGCACACTGCCCGCGGGGGGTGGGAGACCCTGAGAGCTGTGCTCACGAGCCCCTCCCAGCCCTGGTGTAGTTGAATCCCCACAGCCAGGGGAGTTTCCTGCAATTGAATGGTGGTGTCTTTTCGAAAGCCCATCTCTTTATGTGACCGTCTTTCTCGCGGATCCTGTGGTGTCTTGCCCCAGGTACTGCTCGCTGCTGCTGCTGCTCACCGTGGGGCTGGGCCAGCTCCTGGGGACGCACCTGGAGCAGACCCAGCTCGTGCTGGCTCACCGGCCTTTCGTGGCGCTCACAGACCTCGAGGAGTTGGCTGTTTTCCCTGGCAAGTGCTGCACGTCAGGTTCCCTTGAATGTGCCTCCAGAAAGGTAGGGGTAAAGTCGGGGGAGTGCGGGGACCGGAGTCCCCTCGTGGACTCCTTACTCTCCAGAGGTAGGGGAAGATGAACCTCCAGAGCTGCTTCGACTTTGCTACCGAAAACCTCGCCTCTTCCCACCACACCCCCCTTTGAGAGTCGTGGCTGTGCGAATCCACTAGTAGTGTTCCACGGGTCCACCCTCCAGGGGTGTGGACGTCCAGATGGCTCAGAACATTTTTGTGACGTGTATTCCCCTCTCCTCTTAGCCCTCCTACCTGTGTGCGTGTCCTCATTATGCCAGAAAGGCCAACAGCCGAGGTGGTCTCCTCCTCTGTCTGAGACAAAGCCATTTACCAGATTGGTGGGGGCAGGGGACACAGCACTTTCTGAGGCCATTCGTTTTCCAGCGGGGCAGCCAGAGCTCTAGGAGCTGCATGTCTGATGTGAAATATGGCGGGAATTGCCCGCTCACTTGGTCCTGGCAGGCTTACATTTTTTGTGCCATGGACCCTTTGGTAGTCTGGTGACGATGATATATACTTTTTAAGACTATTTTTTAGAGCACTTTTGAGTCTGGAACGAAATGAGCAGGGAGGCGCCGATTCCCGGACACCCCGGTCCGCCGCTTGGACATCCCGCCCCAGGGCCCGTTGTTGCGGGAGGAGCCTGCGCAGACCCGCCGTCGTCGGGCGGAGGCCGGGGTTCACCGCGGGGCTCACTCTTGCTCCTCTGTCTCCTGAAAATGGAGCTTCCTTTTTCTGGCCGCCGTGGTCAGCCAGTCAGCCCTGACGTCCTTCCCACGGCCGTGGCCTGAGTCACTACAGACTCCCTCTGCCCTCCCCGCGGTGCCTCCCGCCCTGCGTCTGCGTACGTCATTCTTCACTTGATGCGGTGACTGTTCCTTTGCAGACATTACCTCTGAGGTGCTTCCAGTGCTAGAAGAGGTGATGAAGAAATCCACTTTCATAACAGAGGCCATGAGGCCGTACTGGGAAGCCGCACTGCTCGGGTTCCGGGCACACAGGTAGGTGAGGCCGGTCCCTCTCCAGGAGGGCTGAGCTTAAAACACCTTCGCAGCATTCACCAAGATGCCACACGCCAGCCGTTTGGTGTAGTCGGCGCTGGTAATCATTGTTTGGAATCACCGTTTCGGTGTCTGTTGAGGGGTTAGGGTGAGCGAGCCATGTGGCCCGTGTCACGGAGTCCTGCAGCGAGGAGGAGGTCAGTCCCACTCCGTTTCCTAGGGAGCAAAGCAGGTGCACGTGGGCATCATGAGGCCCACGGCCTGTGCCTCCCTTTGGGTCCCGTTGGCTCTCCGTTCATTCATACCTCGAGAACCCACCCAAATGCTGGAATTGAGTGGTGGGGGGAATTGGGCAGAGCTCCGATAACATTTTGTTCTGGAGAGCCGCAGTGCGTTTTCTCTTACGTCAGAACAGTGGAAAACAGACGTCAGCTCAGGGCCTGAGTAGACGGTGATTCTGTGTCGGCCCTCGTGTTGCGAGTACCGTCGGCCCGCTTGCCTCGGTCACACGTGGCTAGGGTCGGGGATCGAGGCGCCGTTACCTGGGGTCGGTGCTGGGTTTACTTGGAAAGCTTGACATTGCCCATTTTCCTTCCATTTCGCAGGTTTGCTGACTGTGCGATGCTGCTACTGACACAGCTCGAGGCGGGGCTGAGGAGAGTGTTCACCACCGTTAACCGGTGTCCGGAAAGGCTGCTCACTGCCGAGGTACAGACTAGTGATTGTTGGGGGCTGCTGCCGTATTGACAGTTTTCTTTCCTAACTATATGTTTTTGATACCTCAGTTTTGTTTACTATTGAGCTTATAGTTCAATAGTAAATATTGAAATTTTTTACCCAAGAATTTTATACCCAAGAATTTTCTTTGCAAGGCTGAGTGTCATTTTGTTCGGCTTCCTATTGTAATGACTTCATGACTTATAATTGTTTACGATTGGTTCTGATAGTTCTGTATTTCCGAGTATTTTAAGCTCATCCTAAAAATAGAAACCATGTGTTTCCTGTCTGTAGCCCCAGGAGGTGGCCCTGTTGGAGGGCACCCCTGCTCTGGCCAGAACCGCCACGGAGGCTTAGCGAAGCTTCTGGGCGGCTGGGTGCCCAGTCGCCTGTCACAGGCTGCGGCGGGCAGAGCCGGAGGCCGTGCGGGTCGGGGCGGCAGCAGTGGCCGCTCTACCTGGAGCTCTCGTTTCCTTCCCTTGGTCAGCTTCCTCTTTCCACCCCTTTCCAGAGGCATCCCTCAGTGTTGAGTGCTCTGCCCTGCGCTCCCTGCATGTGCCGCCGGGAAATCTTACTCCCTCCCACGTCTTAGCTGCTTTACTTGCAGGGGAACAACGATTGGAAATAGTTTGAACCTAATGAAACGAAGGCCCGACGCACGCAGAGCTGTGGCAGCAGCCAGGGCGGCGCGGGAGAGCTGTCTGTAGTGTGAGAGGCCGCTGCTGGTGCAGGCAGGCGTCTCCTCGAACTCAGCTCAGCCACCTGCCGACTTAGCCTTCCCCTGTTCGCTGAACATGTTCAGACTTTTTTAGGAGTTTCCCCCAGGTCTCAAACTCCTGTATTTCTAAAAAGCTCTTTTCCTCCCACAAATTTGTTCTCTCTGTCCCTATTGCTCTCGTCCGCTCAGGTGCTGGGGCCCCAGTCTGCTGCACCAGTGCATGCTGCGTCCCTCCCTCCCATCACTGTCCAGCCCTGCCCGCCCATGCTCAACGCCGAGACCTCCCCCAGCTCCTCTCCCAGCCATGAGTGGCCCCACGTCTGTCCCCAGCGTCATGTGTGCGGGGCCTGCCAGGGACCCCGTGTGCTCCCGCCTTCCTCTGGTCTGTCTCCAGTCGGGTTCCTCCAGGCCCCTCTCCGGTTCCAGAAGGTCTTTCCACAGGCCTTGCCCACTGTCCTGGCCTGACCACTTGAGGCCACGTGAGTGACCTCCCAGAGCCTCGACTCCGATGCAGCAGCTTCTGTTCCCTGCGTCCTGCCTCTCTCTCATCTCCAGGCGGTTCTGCTTTGCCTTCCATGCATGTTTGTGCAGGTTTCTGTGCGGGCCCCAAGAGTGCACTGCTCACGTCTGTGTTCCCGGTGCCCACAGCCGGTGCCTTTGCTGTCGGCTCAGCCCCGGCCAGTGCCCGGTGGCACTGTGCAGCACCTGTCTTCCAGCAGAAAGAGCTGGAACCCTGCATATCGCAGCTCTCACTCGCCTGCGCTTGGGATGACTTCACAGTGGTTTAAACAGATTCGGTTATTTACACAAGTAAATAGCGTGACTGTTTTTATTAAAGAATCTTATTAATTTTTTTTTAAGATTTTATTTATTTGACAGAGAGAGAGATCACAAGCAGGCAGAGAGGCAGGCAGAGAGGTAGGAGGAAGCAGGCTCCTCGCTGAGCAGAGAGCCCGATGCGGGCCTCGATCCCAGGACCCTGAGATCATGACCTGAGCCGAAGGCAGAGGCTTTAACCCTCTGAGCCACCCAGACGCCCAAGGAATATCTTAAATTTAGGCCAGGCTCTTATTCCAAATAAACATGGCATCAGTTTACTTAGAAGGCAACACACATGTGAAAGAAAGTGCTTTATATAAATGGCTGTAAGGTGCTGTGCACACGGAGCTACTGCCTCCTGAGTACACAGCACGAGGCCTCTGAGGTCGATGTGGCTCACACGAGGAGGAAGACCGTGTGACACAAGCTTACGTGTGAGGCCCGAGCGAGAAGACTGCTACCAGTTCCTTAAAACAAGGTAGAAGTTAACGCACGCGGTTTACAGAGGTCAGTGAAAAGTTCAGCATTTAGTGGGCGATTGGGTGTTTAAAATGGAGCTTAGGAAAAGTTGTAGGGTTAGCAGTATAGGTTTGGGAACTAAAGATAGAGACTTCATAGGTAGCGTGTGTCATAATGAATGTCAAAGGAAATTTCATGACGTTAAACTGAAAATATATTAATAAACTTACTAAATGAGACAGTTTTTTGAGAGCTGACTTCCACAAAATACTGATTTCATCAGTGTGTATAGCATCTTCCTGAACTCCCCAGGAGCCAACGAGCTGTTGGGGGCGGTGGTGCCCAGGGTGTTGCTTCCAGGGAGCATGGCAGCTGGGAATAGAAGTTGAGGCAGCCGGCTCCGGAGCCTGTGTCCATAGACAGGACCGCTCAGACCAGGAAGCATGCAAGACACAGGCCCTTTGTGGGGGAACACATCCAGTGTTCTCACGTGTGCGTGCGCATACGTGTGTGTGAGCGTGTGTGCGTGTGGGGGCGCGCGTGCGTGTGCGCGTGTGCGCGTGAGTCCTGCCGGGGGCCGGGAGGAGCCTGAGCTGAAGCACGTGCGAGAGCAGAGTTGGAGCGGGGCCCCACGCCTGTACTGATGTGCCGCGATTCCCAAAGTGCTGCTAGGCTGAGGCTGCCTTCCAAAAAGAGGTCTCGTATTTGTGACCACTTACTTGAATTGTTTGTTCTCCTTTGAGTAACATTACTCTACTTACGTTTTGTTTTGTTTCTTTTCTCTCCTTTTCTGAAGTCCACGGCTCTTTATACCACCTTCGATGAAGTAAGTAAGTTGCGGAGTGTCCGGAAATAAAGAGAGTGTTGTTTCTTACGACACAGGAAATGTTGATGGTCATATGTGCAAAAACCCACTTCATTGTAGAACTAGGCGTAGTTTTCAGGCTAATTTTGAGATCCAGTATGACTAACCTAGTTTCTGAAGTTAGGGAAAGAGCAACGTGGGAAAATGCCAGGAGATGCTAGCATATGCCATGATTATTTGGAGGCTACATTTTAGAATTAGGGTGCTCGTTTGGCACATGAAACGTACGTGAACCGTGGTTGGAAGCGTAAGCTGACGCGCTGACTCTGAATCGGGGGTGTGATTCTGGGGCTGGGAGTCGAATGGTAAAAGCGGCCGTTGGAGATACTTTACCACTTGAGAGTATAGGGGCTGTTGTGTGTGTGTGATCCTGGATAATAATTCTCATCTAGCCGCAGTGTGATTTCACAGAGTTAGCCCACACAAGGAAACAACAGGGGAGTCTTGGGTGTTTCTTGGTTTGGGAGATCTTGGTATTGGGATTACTTTGCCTCTAAGATAACAGATTCCTCAGTGAACTGGTGGTGGGTGGGATTAAGCCGTTGCCTCTTTGCCTGTAGACTTCTATTGGGTAAATAATTTGCTGTAGTTTAGTACATAATACACTTTATGTTATGAGGATTAAATTGGTACAGTCATGTCTCTATGGGATTGGGGTCTATAGGGTTGAATTGGGTGATTGGGTTCCAAACCGGTGTGTTACGAGGTGGCATATACAGTCACTCTGAGGTGTACTTCTTTCCACAGACACACATACACACGGGTGCACACTCAGGCATGCGAACACACGTACAAATAGACACACACACCTAAGTACGCATGAACACACCCACCCCTACAGAGACACACGAGCACACGCGCACACCTGCGTGCCCACGGCCATCTGACACAGAAGCAGACGCACGTGTCGGCACACCGGAGCACATGCGCACACACGCGCCCTGCTGTGCGTCCCTGCACCGCACCCAGTGCTCGCACACACACGTAGACACGGCACCGCACCCAGTGCCATCCGTAGGTGTCCCCGCGACCATCGCACCAGCTCAGACAACAGCCGGCTGCTGGGCCTTGGACGCAGTCCCGACTCCCTTTGCTCTGGGCTCCTGCAGCGTGTCGTTGTCACCAGAGACCTACGTCTTCTGACCCTGCGCAGTCCGTATGGGCGCAGCTGTGCACTAATTAATGGGTTTATTTTTGGTGTTTCAGATACTGGCAAAGCACTTGGATGATGGTAAAGTCAATCAGCTTCCTCTTTTCCTTGGAGAGCCTGCAATGGTAAAATACTAGGCCTTTTCCCGCCTGATTCTCTCCCGCTTATGGGTGTGATCAGCACTCCTTCAAAGTGAAGTTGGTCTCGGCTTGTGACATGCTCACAAGGAGCACCTCCGAACCGCCCCCACACGGTCTCAGCGTCACATGAGACACCCGAGAGCGGGCACTCGGAGGTGCAGGCCAGGGAGAAGCCGGGGCTGAGGTCTGGCAGGAGTTCCCAGGGATGCTCCCGCCCGGGGCAGTGGTGGGGCCCCCCTCAGGTTCCCTGTCTCTGTATGGACACTGCTGGCCATCGAGATGCCAGGCGTGGCCTGCTCTTTCTTCCCTCAGGTGAGAAAACTAACAATATCTTCTCGGTTTGTATGCTGACAGGAGTTCCTTTGGGATTTCCTGAACCATCAGGAGGGCCCCCGGGTGAGAGACCATTTAAGCCACGGGGAAATCCACTTTCCTGAATTTCCAAAAGCAGCAGCCAATCAGTTCCTCGCCTTTTCCGTGGTCCTTTTACTCAGATTCGTTGGTGAAGATGCGTCGGCCGCCCTTCAGGTAACCAGGGACGGGAACCAGCCATTGGTTACATAACAGCCACAGCTGTTACTCGACTGTGACACAATGTGGCTTATTTTCAGAGGCAATTAACCCTTAACCACGTTTTCTTTAAAAACGCACGCGAGCTGCCGTGTGCCCCCGCCAGGGCACGCGGCCGTGACCTCACCTGCTTGTGCGCACGTAGGCGTGCAGCACGCGGCCCGGCGCCGGGGTGCGAGCCGGGGGCCGGCGTGACCCTCACAAGGGTCGGCACGCGCTGAGCACCTTGCTCGGATGGGATGTTGGCACCCGTCAGCAAACCCTTCTGTTCTAACAAATAATTTGGACTAGTTATTAATATTTCAATCTTCTTTCTCAAATTACACGTCACAGTTACCGTAAAGATTGTTGAGAGGTTCCGACAAAACAGAAAATGGGGTAGGAGAGGTGAGGGCACTCAGGACGCACCGTCGCGGGTGAGCGCTGCTCGCGGGCAGGCATTCGCCCCCAGGCCTCGCAGGCGCACACGGCGCAGCCAGAGGAGGAAAGCGCTCTAGGCCTGGTTTCGTGGAGCTGCCTGCCGTGGTTAGCAGCGTCCTCACGGGTGCGGGCGGGTCCGCGGGGGCGGGGCCGTGAGTGTGGAGCACTCCCAGTCACGGTGTCGCAAGTAGACGTCCTTGCTCACTCGGGCACGTGTGGAGGTGAATTTGTACAAGTGTAGTTCTGAAGCAAAACTTACCGTAAGACTGTGTTTTTCCGTCTATGTTTTGTGTTGCTTTGCTTTTATTATTTGTTGGAAGTGTGTGATTCTTTTGTGAACAGTTAATGTCTTGCTTCGTTTTATGCATTTTTATGTTTTTAGCCTCACTTGCTACCCAGTGTGCGTGTTGCCTCTTATTTGTCTTGAAGTTTTGAGGTCTTTTGATTTTGGCTTGTGCATTTGGAATTATTTTTAAAAGACCCTTTGCTTTCCAAAATCATAGACATATACATGCGTTTTCCTGGTACGTTTATAGGGTTTTTTCCATTCATGTCTTTTGATCCAGCTGGAGTCTATTTCATGTGAGAGGAAGCTGGGGAATCTCGGGTCACTTGATTTTGTTTTTGTTTTTGTTTTGGACAAAAGCCTTGCAAGTTGGCCCCAGAGCATTTGGGAGACAGACGCGTCCGCGGTGTGAACAGTGGGCGTGGTCTGCTTGTGATAGCACTGCCTGTGAGGCTGCTTTCCCACCTCGCCTCTTTCAGAATTTCCCACCTCCTCCCTATTAGGATTGCAGAGAAACATGTATAGTTACGACAAACACAAAGTCCCGGACTAACCAAGCGACAGACAGGAATGGGCTCTTGCTGGATTCATTCAGGGGTAATTGATGGTTTTTACAATAGTGAACATTATTCCCAGATGTGATGTCTCGGTGTGTTCAGCCTCCCCTGCACTGGCAGCGCCATCCAGAGACCACAACCCTCCTGTGTTGGCTTGTCCACGTCCTGTTCCATCCTCCACCATAGACTTTGTCCCCAGCACTCCGGCGCTGTGTGCTGAGCCGAGCTGCCAGCCTCACCTGCGCTCCCTGCGGTGGCCCTTTGTTCTCTTGTTAGCACGGCAGCCGGCCCGGGGCCCCTTGAGGCTCATCAGTAACCCTCTCGCGTGTGAGTCACGGCTGCCCCGCGTGGAGGTCGGCCTGCCTGTCGTGTGCGCGGCCGGACTCGGGGGTGAGGGCGGGTGGAGGTGCAGTGACCCGCCTCGTGCTGTTGGGAACTCCGGGGACTTACTGCTTCTGTGTGGGAAAGCGGCCGACCGATGACTGTGTATTAGGTCCGGCAGCTGTCAGCTCACTAACGTCTCCTGTTTTTGCTTCTGGTAGGTTTCAGTCGGCCGGCCTGGCTTTTCTAGCCATGCTGTCACGTCAGCTGCACATTGTGTTAGTTTTACTTTTGTTTCCAACGTTTACATGTTTAGCGATATGACTCTCTTCTAGTTGTACCGATTTTTAATTTTTAAATTCCCATTCTATTTTTTTTTTTTTTTTGGAGAAGTCGTGTATTTTCTGTTGTTTGGAGTCTTCTCTCTTACGTATTTCTCGTGTCGCCGTGGACAGAGAGTGAATGTGGCCTTTGTTATTTATCGTTGTTAATTGTGTCATTAAAACAACTTCTGTTGGTTATGATGTGACCACTGTCTCAGAGCTGTTTCGGTGACGAGCCTTGCCGTTACGGCTGAAGGGTCGTGGTGAGGGGTGCTCGGCGGGTCAGCAGGGAAACCGGGGACCTGCCCACACGTCGCAGTAACCGTTGTCTGTTTTCTGAACCAGGAGAAAGCCGCAATACGGTCATTGGTTGGTCTTGCGGAGGGCTACAGCACTCACTTGCACCCAGTGTCTCAGCTGAAAAGACAGGTGAGCCGCACGTGGGCCATCGGGAGGGCTGTGCACAGCCCCTGTGGCAGAGAGGCCCACGGGGCCAGGCGGCCTGGCAGGCCGGACCCCAGCGTCGGGACCAGAGGCTGCCACTCAGGAGCGTGGCCTTGGCCCGGCGGCTCCGTCCCCCTGAGCCTCAGGCCCCATGTCCCGCAGAGGCCGCAATGGCAGTGCTGTTTCCGGTGATTTTAGTGCTTGGGGCCTGGCGGCCGGGCAGCGGGTTCTTGCCTTCCCTCGGGACTGTTGCCGCATGTGCCAGGGGAGAAGAATGGCACTGTTTCTCTTACCACATGAGCTTGTTCCCTTGGATTAGGTCAAACCACAGACCTGAGAGCATTTGTGCAGGGAAGTTCCAGAATGGAAAGGAGCTTGGGGCCTCGATTCTCCACGTAGTGGGATACGAACGTGCAAGGGTGAGGATGGGGCCGTCTCCAAGAGTGCGGTAGTCGTGATTGCTAGTACAAACACCCATCAGTGAGCCTGCCTCTGAACGTAAGCTGAGCACCCCCACAGGAGGGTTCAGGGGACACTTGCAGCGGCACCTGGAGAGACCGCCCGTTATCGTTGACGACGTCGTAAGACAAATAGTCCGTTAGGAGGGGTCGTCGGCAGTGGATGTGCAGAGAGTTCTGGGGTGTTTCACTCTCCTGCTGGGGACGTGAGGGAAGAATCCAGCCCGAGTGTGTCCCGCGGGTTCCAGCTCAGCAGCGCGGCTGCGGGCTGCCGGGGAGGACGCCGGAGGCCTGCAGCACCCTGACCCGCAGAGCCAGGAGGGAGGAAGGGACTTGTAAGGAAGGTGGGACGTCCCACAAGGAAGAGAAGCTTCAGGACGGCAGGCTTTGCCTGTAGACTCCGTGGCCGAACCTCCAGCCGCACAAGCCCCCCGTGGAGGCCCCTCCGTGCCCCGCAGTGGGTGTTTCTGACCGCCACCCTCCCCTGCAGCCTCTTCCTCCTGCTGCCCGTGATGTCTTTGCTTTCGGTTTAGCAGCCCATTCTTTTTAAGTTCGTTGTTCTGCTTACTGCTGCTGCCTCAAGTACCCGTAGTGTGGTGTCAGCCTTCAGTTCGCTCACGCTTTCAGGAGTCAGAAATTCGGCTTGGGCCCCCCCGATTTGGCCTTCCACTTGAGAAGATGAGCAGTTGGTGCAGAGAACCGGGGAAGGGTGCCGCCCTCCTGACCTGCTTCCAGAGGCACGCCCTCATTCTGGCCTGTTGTCGCTGGGTGAAGGCCCCTCACCAAGGCACGTCCCATATCGGGAGGGGACATGGGCCTCTGCGTTCAGCCGCCGGGGCGTCAAGAGTTTACTGAAAGTGTACGACTCTCTTGCGTATTAACTACCTCCTACTTTCCTGTTAACTTCACTGGCCTTCACATACCTGGTTATATTGAGTAACTGAGACCCACCACCTCGTTTAAAGTGTTGTAAGATCTGTAACAATTTTACCGAAATATATCTCCTAGAAAGCTACTGCTACGTTCATAATACTTTACAAACGTATTTTCCAAGCCGTTACTGTAAAATCTGTAACAGCAGTAGGACATTTTCCTCTTAGGTGCTGAGCTGTGAGAAGAGCATCAGGGTTTGGCCCCTCCTGCCCTGGCCTGAAGAGGCTGAGGAGGCAGCCAGGTGAGTTGTGTCCTGAGGTCAGGCAGACCTCACAGCCCCCAGTGAGCGCCAGCCTCTGCATGGGATCCTGGCCGGGCCCTGGGAAGGCCGAGGACAGGGGGCTTGCTGGGCCTTCTGGGCGGGGCAGGCCACTCAGTGGGGATGCAGAGGGAGCGGTCCCCCCGCTGAGGGCCCAGCTGGGCCGTGGGCCATTTGAGGAGACCAGGCACACAGGAACGAAGAGGCTTTTTGGGGAGGAGGATGGTGTCTACTCGAGGATAGTGGGTGATCAGACACAGGCTCTAAACGCCAGGAGAGAGGTGGGGCTAGAGATTTTAGAACCAGGATATAGCAGATTCATGTCGTAGGAATAATACTGGGACGCTTTATTGCTTTTGCCAACAATGTCTGTTGCTTTTAGTATATCGTGTCGCTTGTTTTCACCATTGTCTCTGACACTGGCTTTTTCTTTTTTTTTTTTTTTTTGAAGATCTTATTCATTTATTTGACAGAGAGAGATCACAAGTAGGCAGAAAGACAGGCAAAGAGAGAGGAGGAAGCAGGCTCCCTGCTGAGCAGAGAGCCCGACGCGGGCCTCGATCCCAGGACCCTGAGATCATGACCTGAGCCGAAGGCAGAGGCTTTAACCCGCTGAGCCACTCAGGCGCCGTGGCTTATTCATTTTATTTTTGGGAAAACTAGTTGCAAATTGAGTGAACCATTAAACATGATGCACGGGCACTGATTGGGTGTCTTCGTCATTGTCCTGTATCTGCCTCTCTCCTGTTTTTCAGATCAGAGGCTCCTTCTGAAACCCAAGCCTGTGAGGCTTTAATCTCAGAAATCCAGCAGGAGCTGCTCTGCCACGTGCCCGGGAGCGAGGGCGTCGTCAGCGCCCTGGACAGTCTCCCCGCCGAGAGGTGAGTCTCCCCTAATTGTCGAGAGTTGAAGCGCTGACCAGCCGCGTTGAGGTCCCACGCTGCGCTGTTTCCTGTGTGCTGACGTTTGCGAGCTGTGGCAGCATTCCACCCCACTGTGGTCGTGCCGCCAGAGACCGGGGAGCCCGGACGCCATGGCTTGTGCGGGGCCGGTGTGCCTGACGACGCTGTCCTCCATTGTCACGCCCACAGTGAAGCGTGCGTGCGTGTGACACCCGCAGGCCTGAGCCAGGCGGGTAACTGCCCGCTGCTCCCCGGAAGCTGACCATTGAGGGGCCCAGGCAGTGAACTCGCCTCATGAGAACTTGCACTCCAATCCCCAGGTGGCCCCTGGTGATCCGGGAACTCTGCGGCACCCCCGTCCCAACTCTGTTCTGTCCCAGAACTGTCCTGGAAGTACTCAGCATTCTGCGAAACATCAGTGCCCACTGCGCCCGCGTCTCCAGCCAGGTCGCTGCCTCGGCGGAGCTGAGACACCAGCAGTGGGTGGAAAGGACGCTGCGCTCGCGGCAGAGGCAGACCTACCTACGCATGCTCAGTAGGTGTGTGGCTCGCCGTGCTGCTCTGGGGAGGCCCGCCGGGCAGGGCTCCTGTCGGGACGCTGCAGCGCAGTGTTGTAATCGCTGTTGTGATTCTGCTGCAAGAGGGTATGGGGGCTACTGACCCAAATGAGTGTCTGGATTTAAAATACTAAGAATACTAACAACAGGTTGACTTGGGTATGCCCAGCCTTCTGTTTCTTTACCTGTTGTCTATTTTAGGGTGTTCTCAATCCTTAGAATTTACCTTTCCATTCTTAAGAAATTACCGTTTTGAACAAATTCCTGGAACTATGGGTTAAGTGGCACTGGGTGTGTGAAGCCCCAGGCCGCCTGCTCGGCCGCTCGGCCGCTGGGAGGGAGCCCTCTGACCAGCAGTGCGTGAGACGGGGCCTGCTACCATACACCCTTCCGCAAACAGTATGTTTCGGAAAAAGTCTCTAGCGGTTTCAGAGCAAGATAGTATCTTTCTTGGATTGGAGATCTTTGGTTTGGAATGTCTTTGTGTCCTGGAGACACTGAACACGTTTCTGCGTTTGAGCCGTGGTGTGTTTCTTCTTGTGAGATCCCTTGACCAAGTACCGGACTATGGGGAGGGCGCTGGCAGAGGGACAGAGACGCAGGGCCAGCGATGTCCTGCTCCCCGGCCGGCGGCTGGCGGGTGTTCCTGGGGGGCGGGGGCACACGGGGAAACCACCACGGCAGCGGCCTTCTCTGGCAAAGTCTGAGTTTAAGTTCCCTTGAAAAAAAGATCGAAAAGGAATTTTCATTGACAAAAGTGCAAAATACTTAATGTTTGTCAAATTTTTAACTTCATATTTTTTAGTATTAAGCTTCTGTCTCCTGTGCTTTACCTAATTTTGTTGATGATTGCCCTGGAACTGGTCAACGTTCATGTCGTTCACGGAAGAAGTGCTCGCGAATATCAGCGGTATCTGAAGTAAGTGTGCTGTGTGCGTAGGGGCGAAGCTGTGTGGGTAGGCCTGGGCGACTTCACTTGGGTCAGCTTGTTCTGTGGTGTCAAACCCCCAGTCTCAGTTGGCTCTTTACCGTTTTCTCCGTGGATTTGGTGTAAGTTGTGAACCTGTAAAATCAGCACCTGTGTAGGCTCATTTCGGAAAATCAAACGGGAGGCGCTGGCTGACGCTTCCAGAGCTCCCCGCTCTGCGCCCTGACCACCCCTGGGCTGTGGGCCGCCGCGCTCTGCAGGTGAACGCGCCTCAGGCTTACAGTGAGCACTTTCCTCCAGAGACCTGGAGCCCCGCGGGATTGGGGCTTCCGCCAGCAGTGACGGATTGTGGCTCCGGGTGCCCCCTCCCCCTTGGCACTGCTGACGGTCTGCGCTGGGGGAGGGGGGTCTGTGGTGGGCCGTCCGAGCATGCGCGGTGGGAGCAGCGCCCCGGCCCCCAGCACCGCGTGCCAGGAGCCGCACGGGGACAGCCCAAGTGACACAGATGTGGCTGGGTACAAAGTGATCCCCAGCCGGGGCCCACTCTCTACATGAAGGGTCTGTGAACGTCTGTTATGTTATTCCTCTACCTTCTAAGTTTGAAAATACTCAGAATTAGAAGTTGGGGAACGTTTTAGCCTACTTGGCAAACTGGGGAGAACTTGGAAAACAGAAGCAGGGCATGATCCCCACCTGCTGGAGAAAAGCCCAGGAACCGTTTGATACACGCCCCCCAGGAGTGCTGTGTCCGAGTGGAAGGTGTCTCCCGCGAGGCGGTGCACCGGCACCTCGAGGGCAGGCGGGGGACACGCTCCCCGTGTGTCTCGTGCGCTCACATGGCATTCTTCCAGGCGGTCTTGAACGCCTTTTCTAGAGCTCAGCTCTGTTACACGCAACCGTCATACCTGATGTGAAGGTTCACCGAGCGCTCGGGCACGTGACTCGTCGGGGCTCCAGCTGCGTCTCCAGGGGCGCGTGCGATTCAGCGTCTCTTCCTCCGCCTCCTGTTCTCCCTTCCACTTACACGCTCTTTTTCTTGAGTTTATAGACCAAAGTTACGGATAGTACCTCAGTTTTAATTCCCAAATGGAAAGAGTACATGTACGCCATTGTTGCATTTTATAAGAGAATAAAGAAATCCATTTCTTCTCACTGAAACAGGTTCCTAAAGTCAGTCTTACAGTACATGGAGAACCTGGCGGCTCACACCAGCCCACAGAAGAACAGGTGGAGCGAAACTGTCCGTCTTACACATACAGCTCTGTTGAAAATTTGGACTTTTAGTGAGAAGAAGCAGATGTTAATACATTTGGCCAAGGAATCCACAAGTAAAGGAGTCTTGTGAAAACACTTAGGAGTCAAGATGCTTTTGGCTACATCTGAAAACCCAGCCTGAATCAGCTTTCCCAGCATGGAAATCGAAAAGCCAAAGGTAGGTTGGACTGCAGGCTCGTTTGATCAGTGATCAAGTTCCGTTTCTGTGCAATTTTCTGAGTTGCTGTTCCCACCTTTGTGTGACCCTCAGGCTATAGCATTTTGGTCCCTGCACCATGACAGTGTCCAGGGGGAGCTTTTTACACGCATGTCACCCAGAAAACTCTTGAAAGCAGTCACTGTGGCCAGGACCCTGCCTCCTGTCCTCACCGGCCAGGCTGGGTAGGCTCCACTCCCGAGCCACCACTGGGGCGTGGAGAAAGATCGTGGGCCAGTGCAGCCTCATCCCTGGAACTGAGAATGAGTTTGGGTGACCCGGCTCCCACGAGACAGAGTCGGGGCAGGAGGTACTGTGGGGTGGAATGTGTGTCGGACTGCAGCTTTTCCCGGACGCGTGTGGTCCTGGGGGCAGGAGCCCTGGCCTGGGTCGGGGTCGGAGGTCTGGCATAGGAGCCGAGAGAGCTGGAAGAGTGAGGGGCAAGGGGACAGTCATCCCAGTCGTGCTCGAAGAGCTGACGTCTGATTCTCAAGGGCTCTCTGGACACTGCAGTAGACTGGACCACCTGTCTCTGGTGACGGCAGCAAAGCCAGCAGCTCTCGGACCCGCTGTGAGGCTCTCCCAGCCTCGGGTCTGCGTGGGCGCTGGGCCACACGCAGGGCCACACGTGGAATCGTGCAGCCTCCTCTCCGCTGTCCAAACCTCCTGGGCAGGTTCTGGCCCCTGTTCTCGTCTAAGGAACAGTGTCTGCCCCGCGTGTTTCTGGATTCTCTGCTGTTGGGGAGCTGTGTGCAGGAGACCTCCAAGGGAAGGGGTGGTGCTGGGGGGATGGCAGACATTCCAGAACATTCCATCTCTTTGCCGTTCAGTGCCCACCACCCCTTTTTAAACTAAACTTCGGGTAGGAACAAAACCAAGCTTCTGTCCTTGCCTTCTCTGCTATGGGTGTAGACCCCAGATCGCATGGACCTGACCTTCTCCCCTGGGATGCAGCCTTGTCTGGTGCGGGCGTAGACCCGATATCGCACGCGTGTGAACTTGTGCTCCTGGATCGTGTTCTTTTGCAGCAGTCACACCGTCCCTTGGACAGACTAATTTAAATAATTTATGGGATTAGCTACTTTATAGCCACTGATGTTGGAGCTGCAATGAAAAAGGGGAAGTAAAGGAGCTGAGATGTTTACCCGTGGAGCTCTTGTGCACGTCCCCTTCACAGCTGTTGGGCTGGCAAATGTTAGTGTTAAAAATTTCCTTTTCTAAACTCATTCCATGTTCCTCTGCCCTCAGCCACTCACTTCTGTTGGTCATGGTTCCTCACCTGCTGGGTTGACACACACTCTGTTCCCGGGAGGTCAGCCTCCAAGAAGTCTTTCTGGTGTGGGCAATTCTTTTCCGTTGGCTTGGATCGCTAGAAGTGGGAATTGTAAGAGGTTCCCCAGAGGATCTCCGAAATTTCCCGTCGGCAGCAGGCATGTCCCCAGGGGAGTCGGGAGCGGTGACCTAAGCTGTTGTGGTCAGCTGGCTTTGTCTTTTGGTTCACTGGCATGCGGTGTCCCAGGCAGCCAGCTGGCCTCTCAGCATGCAGGCCAGTGGGGCACTTGTGTCCCTCTGTGGAGCAGCCCTTCCTTGGGGACAGATATTCCCAGCAGAGCCCCGGCTTCCGAGGTGCGCTAGTGGCTCATGTAGCCAGAGGGACTGTCCCCGCGCCATGTGTGGGAGAGACCCGTTGTAAGGCATCGAGTGAGCTCAGGGCACGAGGCTCTGCCACAGGCCGGCATCCTGATCAGAGCCCCCGCCATGCCGTCTGGCTGGCTGCGGAGCGGGGAGCCTGTGCTGAGGCGGGGCCCGTCCTCGGACCTCGTTGCCAGACTTCTGTGGAAGCGACCTCTTAGAAGCAGTGCTGTCAGAACCACGGCCCAAGTAAGGCTTTCTGGGAGCCACTGACCAGCACGGAAAGGTCTCCTGTCCACAGATGGAGCATGGTGTCCCTGAACGCCAGGGCTGGACTCCCACACGGGAGAGCTCTCGCCGCTTCCCATTCCTCAGCCCTTGTCCACAGCTGAGGTCCCACCTGCCCCTGACTTCCAGTCCTGCTCCTTCCGAGACCCTGACCGTCACCACCCGCTCTCCCGGAGGCCCAGCCTCAGGGCCGTTGCGCGCTCCGGGTAGCACGGACACCAGCACATGGTGCTTGACCCGCTGCGGCCCCTGCTGCAGTCCTGCGGGAACCAGGTGTTCCTGGTGAAATGCCGCGTCCGAGTCTGTCCTGGCGTCTAGAAGGCAGCCCAGAGCTCGAGAGGAGGACGGTCACCTGCAGGGTAACCCAGGGTTCTACCCCGGGCGCTGGGGGCCAGCTGGGGGCTCTGCTGGTGCTACGGCGTGAGGGGCAGGGCGTCACGCAGGACGGGGTATTGCGGATTCATCGGTAAGTGCCCGCCCGGCATGCTTACATGCCCACATCTCATAAACCTTGCTTCCAGAAGCCAAGAGTCTCACTGGTATCTTTCCTAGTGGCCGTGGGTGTGAACATTGCCTGATCGCTGGATCCCCGGAAGCTTCAGGACCACTCCTCTCCCTGCCCCCAGCCCCTGCCCCCAGCGTCCGTGTATTTCGTCCAGGTGTCTGGGGCATCTTGTTTCCCGTCAGCACACCATCAGGGGCTGAACTAGGTTGGTGGAACCGTCCACGGCTGTGGGTCCCCCAGTGTACCCGAACACCGGAGAGGGGACCTGGCCCGTGCACACGACCCCAGAGCGCACACACTGCTGCCGGCGGGTCCTGCAAGTGCTGTACAAGGACGTGTGCCCAAGCGCGCCTCAGCCACCTCGTCCCATAAAGCGACACATCTGGGGCAGTGTCTGCCGTTGGGCTCTGATTCAGTGTGTCACAGCCCATGGCTGCCCACCACACGCGTGTGCCCTTCTTCGTAGGTCTGAGGGGCACAGGTCCTTTGACTCAACGTCTGCAATGCCCTTTAAAGCAATATTGCTTTTGGTTTTTTACCATGTTGGAAGAAAGCGGTCACTCTGTAGGTGTCTCCTCTGTCCTCCCCACTGTATTGGGCCTTGTTTGAGGGCCTGGGGACCCAGCCCTCCCTCCAGAAAAGAGGTTCTGTGTCTCCGAGCTGGCTAGTCCTGGGAACTGGGGGGAGGGGCTGTGGTTGTGTAGTAACATCTCGTTCCACCAGCCAAGGGGACAGTCTGCTTATTCATTCGGGATGGGGGTGACGTCAGTGGCTGCCCACACAGTCCTGTCCCCGGGGCTCCCGGATTAACTGGCTACACCCAGGGTCTCTGGAGGTCTGCTCCTCCTGCTTCGTGCTCCGACCCTGCAGCCTGTTAACGAGAACCATCCCAGGACCTGACAGTAGGTCCTGTCCTTCCCAGGGAAGTCGGGTAACTGGAATAGATGGTGGCAGAAGGCAGCCTCGCCTAAAGGGAACGCCAGTCACCACAGACCTGTTGAGGATGCCAGGGTCCCTTTATCGGTGTATTTTCTCCGTGCCTGGATGCTGCTCACAGGCGTTGTCAGGCACCACGTAAGCCGCCCGTCAAAAACCAAAGGAGGGGCACCTGGGTGGTTTAGTCGGCGAAGCGCAAGCCTTCCGCTCAGGCCATCATCCCGCGGCCCTATGATGGAGCCCTGCATCTGAGGCGGGAGCGGGGAGTCTGCTTCTCTGCCTGCTCATGGGCACTCTCTCCAGTAAATGAAATCTTCAATAAAGATCAGACAAAAATCACTCTTGCCTCCCAGAGCTATTGGGTCTGCTCCTCTGACCTGCGTCCGGGAAGCCGTGTCAGGGCAGCGTAGGCGCTGTGGCCGTCGGGAGGCCTGGAATCCAAGACGTTTCCTCCAAGCCAGCACCGTGTCTTCACCGTGCCGCCCGAGCAGGGTCTTCCCTCCCCGGAATTCTGCTGGTGTAGTTTGGGGAAAGTTAGCAGTTGTTTTTGGGATGAAACTGTTCTCTGGTGTCCGTGCCTGCGCGCCTGACGCTGGTCCCGAGGTGGAAGCAGGAAGAGGCGGAGGCGTCGGGTCTCCGGGGTTCGTGGCCAGCGCTCGGGGGCCGTTTCCACATCTTCCCACAGCAGTGGCTTCGGGCGGTGCGGGAGGACATCCCTGCGGCCAGGGGGACCCTGGGCGCCCATGCCAGTACCCAGGCCTGCTGTGCTCCTCTCCTGCAGAGACAGCAGGTGTGTCAGCCAGAGCGCGGCCAGCTCGCCGGCGCTGTGCGTGGCCACCACAGCTGCTCTGGCCGGGAGGCGTCCCTGACGTCCGCGAGACATCTCCCCTCCCCGACTGCTGTCTGGATGCTGGCTGTGGCCCACTGCTCCTCAGGGGCCAGGACCTGGGCACACCCCCTGGAGGACACATCCCAGAGGAAGGAGGGCAGTTTCTCCGCAGCCGACTCGGCAGAGCGAGAGCCCAGGTGTCGGGTTCGTTCCCGCACTTCGGGTTTGGTCCCGTGTATGGCCTTCGTCGGGCACCAAAAGCAAAACCCTCCTTCCCGTTCCCCGAGTTCGAGTTCACAGCTGATTTGTGAGTTGACAGAAATCTGTTGACAGAAGCAGGCTGTGACCGTGTCCAGGGAGGTTAGAAGCCCGCGGGCTGTGAACAAGCACAGGGTGCCCCGGAAGTGCCCGTGAGCCATCCCGCAGCAGAGGCTGATGCGGCAGGAAGGTCCGAGTGAGACCGAGGGAGGCGGGCGTCCGCTGAAACAGACGCCGTGCACGGACGCAGCACGCGTTCCATCTGGGGGCCTGGGGGCTCCACGGGGGGCATTTGCCGTGGTTTGGGGAAAGCAGTCTCACCAGATCCGTGCACACTGGAGACGGAACAGAGTCACTGAGGCACGCTGCTGTTGGTCCCGTCTTCCCCATGCCTTCCTGGCCGCACGTGGACTGGTGTGTGCAGGACGGCTAGACACCGCGGCCGGTGGGCGTGGGGGCGCCATCACAGCTGGCGATGGGAGCCTGAGTGCGCGGGCCCGGGGCCCTGAGCCTGCTGGGAGCCAGAAGGAGGCCAGGGGGCAGGGGGTCCCCCAGCCTCTAGAAGGTGCACAGCTCCCCCCCCGACACCTCGATGTTACCCCAGTGAGACCTGTTTCAGGCCTGCAAACTCTGAAACTGGTAATTTCCGTTGTTTTAAGTAAACCACGAAGATTCTGATGTTTTGAGCAGGAATAGAGAATGAGCGGGGCTTTGGCTATGTGGGAGCCGCTCCCTGGGGACGGTGAGGGGAAGACGGTGAGGTCAGGCCCGCTCACCGGGAGGCGGCAGGCAGCGAGAGGCTGGTGGGAGGCGAGCCCACCAGGGCAGAGACGCCGAGGTGCCAGTGCGCAGCCAGGACGGAGCGGAGACGTCCTGTGCCCATGCTGGCGGGTCCCCAGGTCGTCTGCCGCGCACGCTGGGCCCTGTGTGTCTGTCCCCATCTGCCCCTCTCACAGGACCTCAGGCTGACAGGATCAGGCCTAAGGACCTTATTTTAACCTGATGATCTCGATAAAGGCCCCCCCTTCATGCATGACTTCTTGGGAGTTAGGACTCGAACGTACAGATTTGGGGTGACCCAGTCCAGTTCCTAACAGAGACGAGCAGCAGGAAAACCTTTCCGGTTCAGACGTAGGATTTATGCACAAGAGCCCCTGGTTTCCAGTCCGTGCTGGGCTCAAGAATGACGCGGCCAGCCCCGCACCCTCAGCTGGCCTGGTCTTGGCTCAGAGGGGGAGCACGGTCTCCCCGGGACAGCAGGCAGCAGGGAGCCTGCCCCCCCTCGAGAGCGCCTGTGCGGGGTCCTGGGAACCCCGAGACCCAGGGCTGCCTCCCAGAGGGAAGAATGTGGGCCTCTGGGTGCCGGGCCAAGCCTGCCAGCCGTTCCTGCCACCGCGTGCGGTGGGGGCCGTCACAACACCTGCCACAGGGGTGCGGGGCCCGTGGCCAGTGCCCCCTGTGTCGGGGGGGCCCGGCTGTCGTGAGCGGACGCCCAGCTCCTCGCAGATGCTTGGCCGCTGCCGCTCCACCTCCCCTCCTCCTCGGAGCTTGTTCCTCGCTGGCCCCTGGCTCCCGGCGCGTCCTCACTGGGGGGATGCGGCCTTGCCTTCCTGCGGGGTCAGCCACTGGTCCTCGCCCCGGGCTTCTCGCCCCCGGACTGACCTGGAGGTCACAGGCAAGGGGAAGGCGACCTCCCATTGGCCCTCCTGAGGGACGTCTCCCCCAGCCCCAGCTTGCCAGCAGGCCGGCCGTGAGCGCCCCTCCCCGGCTGCTCGTGTCAGGGAGTCTAAGTGAGGTGGGGGCACAGCGGTCGCCCGGGGTGCTGGCCTCCCGTCAGCGGAGAACTGGACCGGCCCGTGGGCTGTGCACAGAGCTCCTCTCGCCGCCGCGCCCCGCTCACGGCCGGCGTCCTGGCGTTCGCCGGGGTCGCGTCTGGGCGAGCCTGGCTTTGCCCTTCGGGGATCCGGTTGGGAAGCCGCGTAGGTGGCCCCGGTGCTTCGGTGACTTTCTGGGCGTCGGCGTTTCCCCCCCGAGCCGCGTGGTGGCGCTGTTTGGCCAAGCAAGGTGTCCTGAGTGACCGCGGCTCAGGGGACGCGTGGCCCTGCGCCCGGCACTGCTCACAGACGCAGGAGGGCCGGGACAAGTCGCGGGGCCTGTCAGGGTGGCTCTTCCCCGAGGATTCCCCGACGGACTCGTCCACTCACAGAGGAGACAAGGGGACAAAGGAGGGCAGGCGCCGGGGCCACTCGGGAGGCGCGGGCCCTCAGCCAGGCCTCCCCGCGCAGCACTCCTCCTCCTCCGTGGCTTCTCCGTGGCTCCTCCGTGGCCCGCAGGGAGAGCTGCACGGCAGAGCCCCTTGTGTAAGGCCGTGATGGGTTTCCCCGCACGGGGGGCTCAGGGGCAGACCGGCCGTGGAAATCGTCTTCTCGCGGCTCACCCTTAATAGGCGGTGCGGGGACCGTTCCCACCTGGGTGTCCCGGACACCTGCCCACGCGGGCCGAGGGCTGCGGGGGCGGGCAGGGCGGCTGGGCTGGGCTGCTCCCGCTCCGGGCGTTCTGGAAGACACACGCCAGCCTCTGGGTCGTGGCCGCGAGCACCTGCCGCCAGGTTCCCCGGGCGCCGCGGGTAAGGCCGTGGCAGCGTGAGTTACTGTGGGCCGATTTCCCGGCGTTTTTCCAAGGAAAGCCCTGGATGATGCAGGAAGTTCTTTCGACATGTCATTTAATTACTTTAAAATAAGAGTAGTTAATGTTAAGTTCAAAAAGCGGGTCGTAAAACTCAGGCCTGGAGCGGTGATTATAGCCCGTGAAGCCAGCAGCGCAGACTTATCATTATAAATATTAAATGCCGCCCCGACGAGCAAGCTCATTCATTTTCAAAGTGCGTTGCAGGCACTAATTGTTCACGCCTGTGCACACCCTGTGCCAGATGGTGGTATTAACTCCATTCCAGAACGAGGGAACCGAGGCCCAGAAAACCTGAGAGGGACGAGGAGGAGCGGGAATGGGAGCTTGCCCTTTCCAGGCAGGAATGCTGTGCGGGGCCGTGTCCGCGGGCGCCCCAGTGGTCGACCCCGGTGGGAGAGCTGGCCCTGTGCCTCGCCGGGGGGCTCTGCCGCGTGCCCTCTGAACCCCGCGCTTACCCTGGGGCACGCCATCCAAGAACAGATCTCGGAGCCACCCCGAGAAGGCAGCACCGCCGCCCATTTTCTGGGGAAGAGGGAGGGCCTGAGAGGTGGGGTCGCATGGGCAGGAAGGCCTGCCTGAAGGCCCACGTCCACGAGACAGCCCCGAACCGAGAACTGAGCCTGTCAGGTGCCCTGTGCCTGGAGGGCAGCACGGCGGGCCATCACCTCGCGGCCCTTCAGCCCGTGTGTGTGGGTTCCCGTGTGGTTGGCTGGACTTGTGGGACTGGCTGGGACTCTGCCCTGGGCTCTGGGCGCCTCCCACCCATGAGCACATCTCCTTCGCCGAGCCTGCCCTCTGCGATGTCTTCACTCCCCCACTGCCTGCCCTCCCTTAAGACGTGAGACTGGTCCCAGTGATCTTGTGGGCCTCCCCTCTGCTTGAACCAGTGTCTTGGGGCTGGCGGCAGCCGGAGGCCCCGCATCCTGCTGGGATTTGATCTCGTTTCTTCTGTTCGGTAGTTAATGATTCACATTTCTCTGGTTTGGATGAAAGTTACGTAATAAGTAGGCATAACTAATCAAAAAATAAGTATTTTATTTCACTAGGGGAGAGATTTATTTCTGCCAGGGTGGTGAAGGGGTCTCTGAACACTTGCGACAAGGACCCTGGCCTGACACGGAGGGAGGCGGACTTCAGAGGTAGACCGCCATGGTGGGAGGGGGAGGGAGTGCGGAGGGCAAGCTGCGGTCCTCGGGTGCTCAGCAGGGAGCCGTGGGCTGAGACGGGGGGCCATCCTGGCCTTCTCCGTCCACAGCGCGACGGCCAGGCTGTCTTGTGCTCAGGGCCTCGTCTGGTTGGACCTGTGGTCTGCAGAGTAAGAAGGGAGATGAGCACAGTGTCAGGGGGAGAACCCCGTTAGCAGCCTGACCACCGGGCGCAGGGACAGGGACAGCACGGAGAGGACTGGGGGCAGCCAGCCCAGGGCCGTAAAACTCAGGCCTGAGCACTCTTCTCAAAAGAGGACAAGGCAAGGCCACTGTGGGCAGGGGTCAGAAGGGCCTGGCCCACGATGGGGGTAAGGATGTGGACACAGGGCCCAATGAAACACAAGTAAGAAGGCTGAGAAGAACCTAGCTGGGGAGTGGGAGGGACGCCTGGGGGCTTGAGAAAATGATGGCCCAGAAATGCAGTGGGAAGTGTCCCAGGCCTGGGTGACAGTGCTGAGCACCGCGGGGGTCCCCACGGCGGCACAGTGACGACGGCCACCATGCACGGCACCTTCGGGGTCCGGCTGTGAGGCTCCGTGGTGAGGAGGGTGGTTTGGGGCCGGGAGAGTGGGGGCATCTGAACAAGAGGTGGAGGAAGCAGGGCTCACTGGAGCGGGAGGAGAATGCTGAGCAGAGAGCTGCAGTCAGGAAGAAAGGATCTGAAGGAGCGAAATTCACAGAGTTCCCCAGGAGAAGGGGGCAGAGGGGGGCTGGAAGCCAGGACGAGGTCAGGGGTCCAGTGAGGGAGACAAATGGGGTCCGGGAGTGGCAGAGGCCGCACAGCCCTTGTACAGGGAAATCTGTGTCCACACATCCCGGAATGTGGGGGAAGCAGGTGCAGCTCTGGTTTCCTGGTCGTTCCCCAGGGACGGCGGTGAACACATGGGGCGAGGCAGGTCCCGCCCATCACACCCAGGCCTGGGAAGGAGGGCTGCTTAATGGTCAGCACCTGACGCATCACTAGGAAGCCCATTTGCTCTGCGTTTGTCCCACCAGGGAACCCACATCAAGAAGGTGTGATTGCCGCAGACACCTACTCGGGGACCCCGGAGGTGTGACTCCCAGCCGGCAGACAAATGGTGGGGGGGTGGCCTCGTGTAAACGGGTCGCGCCCAGATGGCGGCTGGACCGTCCAGCCACGGCACGGTGCCTCTCCCCCGCCTGTGTCTGAGAACACGTCTCGCTGCCGAGGCCCGTGTGCCAGCTTCTGCTTGGCACGAGTCCCGATGGCTTCCCCCGCCTTCTGCCCGTGCCTAATGAGCAGTCCTGAAACACTCTGGCATCTGAGAGCTTCAGACCGCGAGCCTCCGCACCTGTGACAAACACTTGTGCCCGGCACCGCCGGGTCCGCCGCGTCTCCTCTCTGGTCCTGAGTACACGTCCCGTGCAACAGTCCCATGCGCCCCCGCGGACTGAACGGTTCTGCGCCTTTCCCAGATTCTCACAGCATCTCTTCTTCCAGAATAGGTGCGGGCCCAGGCCACACGCTGCTCGGCGGCGGCGGCCTCCAGGACCATGCAGGGCACTGGGTCGGAGACGAAGCCGTGCAGCCCTCCTTCCGCCTGCAGGACGGCGTCTGCTTCCTCAGGGGTGCGGCAGACGGGACGGTTTTCATGTCAGTTTTGCTTTGTGTTACCCTGAACTAGCGTCTGGCTGAGGGAGCCTCTCTCTCCCCAAGAGGATTAGCTTTCTCCCCAAGGTCGCCCGCCCCAAGATTCACTCACCGTTTCTCCCCTGCACTCTCCACGAGCCCAGGGAAGTGGTGGGAGGAACAGCTCAGCCTCCTTCCAAGTCACGGCTCTGAGGCCGCCAGCCCCAGCGGAGGGCAAGGTGCTGGAGGGAGAGCCACCGGGTGCAGGGACAGGGACAGCCCAGAGAGGACTGCGGGCAGCCAGCCCAGGGCCAGGCGGAGCACATGTCACAAGACAGGATGGAGAACGGCCCCCCGCGGGCAGGGGTCCGAGGTGCATGGCCCACGATGGGGGTGAGGGGCGCAGACACAGAGCCCAAGCAGTGCCGTCCCAGTGACCGCTGACACCTGCCCCTTCTCTGCATCTCCATCAACCCTGGCCACCAGCAGCTGCTGTCCCTGCAGAGGTCAGCACCCGGTGAGGCCACAGAGCTGCTGACGGGCCGGCCCCCGTCTGAGAGACAGAGTGAGCAAGCTGGGTGCTCAGCAGGACCCCTGAGCAGGGCCGAGGCTGCAGGTCCCCCAGGGATGGAGAAATCCAGATGCCAGGGGGACACAGGCAGACTGGGGCCAGGCTGCTGGGCTGCGGCTTCGTCAGCATGGCAGGACTGGGAACTTCAGCTCTGTGGGAATAACACAAATTTCCCAAATCCCCTGGGTCTGATTGATAGCTCTCCTCTGCTTCCTGGCTGGCCCCTTCTGGTTCCAGGAAAGGACCGGCAGCCTGCAAACGTCTGGGTTAAAGCAGCACTGCTGGACGGCAGGCCAGAGGAGGAAACGGCCCCCAGCAGAAATCTGCAGAGACCCACCCCTGCCCTGGGACAGAGAGGTGATTTTTGTCTGATGCTGAACTTCTCCATCCCAGGAATCTCCCGGAGAAGCACGTGGCTGTAATTCCCGTTGCTGCTCTGGGGTCCTAACTGGAAATGCCTGACTTCACCTGTCACGTGCAGAACCCGGCCTTTGGTGCCATGGGGACAGTTGTGGGAGTTGTTTTAGCTTCTGTAGAGTCTGACTAGAGTTCACAGGAGCTAGCTGAGAGTGGGGTGCCGCAGAACCCACGGTTAGGATGGAGAAAAAGGGAAAACAGGACCCTTGTTGTAAGCCAACACTGTTGACTGAGCTCATTTGTGAACCGCACAATATTGACATGTTTTGTTGTGTATCGTGCTAAAAACTGGTCTGCAAGGCCAATGGTGGTCTGTCCAGTTGGGAAATAGGAGTATATATTATTTGAGTCTCTAACATAAAAGTGAGTGTTCCTTACATTAAAAGGATAATCTAACCCCTAAAATTCATTAACTATGAATTTATGAATGGGTAATAACTCACAAGGTTCAGAAATAACAGGAAACAGAAAAAATATCCACTATAATGTCTGCTTCCCACTCCTGTACCCCTCTGCCCAGTTTCTCCACATTCTTCTGTGTAAAACATCCTTTCTTGATTTCTTGGAGCTCTTTATATGTTAAGGGTATGGGTTGTGATTATTGTATACTCTTACAGTTTCCTAATACATGTACAAACAATAACGAATATATATGCTGACTTCCACTCTCCCTGTTTTTTATACAGATAGTAGCATATTTTCTATACTATACATTGCTCTTTACTTAACAGTGTATGTTGGAGAATCTCCCATATTGGAAATGGAGAATGTCTCCATTTTTTAAAGCTGCATAGTGTTCTATTATATGGATGGTTCCTATTGATGTACACTTAAGTTGTTGCAAATCTTTTGTAATAAATAAGGTTGGACTAAAATCATTGCATATATGTCATTTTGCACGTATCATTAGGGTCAATTCCTACACAAAAAATTACTCAAAGGATATGTGCCTTTGTAATTTTATAGCTGTTTCCCAATTATTCTCCATATGGGTTATAAAATTTATTCTCTTAATGTATGAAAGCACCTCTGTCTTTACAATCTCATCAACTGAGTATTTTGCCAATGTAATAGGTTTTCTATTATTAGTAAGGTTGAGCTTTAAAAAAAAAAAAAAAGATTATTTGACAGAAACACAGCCAGAGAGGGAACACAAGCAGGGGGAGTGAGAGGGAGAAGCAGGCTTCCCGCCGAGCAGGGAGCCCGATGCGGGCTTATTATTTCGTTTTTACTTGATATTGTCTTTGGGTTGAGAGAGATGTATCTTAACATGTTAAGAGAATATCTAATTCTATTTTATTTAAGCTTTTATTGCTTAATTTTAACAAATATTTTTTAGCTTCGACGAAGACGGTCCCATTTTTAAGAACCCTTGTATCTATTACAGGATAAAACAAAGCACCATAACCAGCTTTTGAAACTAGGTTTTGAATTTTGACGTGTGATTATGTGCACTCAGCCAGCAGCACATACCATTGAAAGCCCAATTTTCCATGAAGACATATTGTTTTCTTCAGCACTGGGAGTTCAACAGCACCTCGAATCAACCCAACAGAATACCCCGGCGAAAAGACTCGTCGCTGGTGCAGCCCCACCGTTACTCAGAAGCTTATATTCTCGTCTGGGTTTGAAACAGAACACATGCACCACACACGTACGTCTCTACGTGAGCGAGTAAAGCCGTGTTGAGTATGCCGTCTTAAATTCTTTCTTGAACAACATAGGCACAGATGAGCCGTATGTAGGTAGGGAGATGATAGAAAGCTCAGTAAATTTAAATTGACAGGATGTAGAGTTTAAAACCCTTTCTCCAAGTAAAATAAGAAGCAATAAAGCAGGTACGTAGGCAACTTGAGCCACAGATGCCCACTGTGAGGGTGGACCCGCCCGAGCCCTGGTCTCCGTAGCGACAGCGGAGGGAAGGACGGGGACACAGAGATGCCGTGCGCCCGTTTCAATCTCTGAGACAACTTTGCGTCCCGAGCGCGTTTGTTCAGCAGAATTCTGTGGAATCACATTATGGTTTTGTGGTGATTGGGAACCAAGAGTGGAAAGACATTTCTGCCTCCGAGGTATAGAGCAGGCACTTGCTGTTCCAAGGAAGCAATCTTCAGGCTTTAGAGAAAATATATGCACCTCCTGGGACTTCCGTGGAGGCCCAAGGAGACCGAGCCCTGTGCCTGGCCTCGTCATCGTCAGTCTCTGGCATCACACCCAGTATCCAGTTTCTGATATTACTTGCAACATGGCGGTGTCTTTAAATGGTCGACAAGGTGGACGTCTGGGTTATTTATTTGCGTCCTCTGTGGTGAAGCCAGCAATAAATAGATTGCCTTGGCATTGGGGGAGGTGAGAAAGACTTATGGAATGGAGAGCTCGTAACCTGATGGCGCGTTTCCCTCCCTCTGAGCCGCCTTGCGTAGGACCCCTGCCCAGGGCTCACCTCTGGCTCCGCTTTGGGAGAGAGCGTGTCCGGCAGCTGGGGCTCAGCACCTGTGGTCTGGCCTTCATCTCTCAGGGCACGGTTTGCTGAACTCATCAGTGATTCCCTGTGATGGAAACGGCCACGTCCCCAAAAGGGCAAATCATCACCAGCGGGAAGAGACCTCGTCAGCCTGGTAACAGTGTGGGATCCAACCTTGTTTTCTGGTCTTCGGGGCCCCTCCGGTGGGCCGGTTCGCCAGCTGTCACTCCTCGGTGTGTCCTTAAAGGCTTCACACATGCATGGAGCCACCGGCCACGCAGCAGGATGGCCGCGAGGCAGCAGGCTGAGGGCGGAAGGGGCGGCCACCGAGGCAACGAGACAGCAGATCCCGTTCTGAGGCCTTGTGTCCAGCCGAGCCGTGGGAAGTGAGGAAACCGGGCGGGAGCCGCCCGACCCCGGTCCCAGTGTGTTTGGGGGGTGAGGGCAGCTGGGCCCAGGAGCAAGGCAGCCTAGGGGCGTGAGATAAAGGAGCAGCAGTAAGACGGGCGGGCCTGTGTCCGCTTGTGGACTGGTCAGCGTGACGCGCCCGCGTGGGCTCAGCTCGGTCCGGAGATGCAGCGGGAAGCACGGCCTCGTCCCCGTGTTCCCGAGAGCCTCCCTCTCCGTCGGGAAGGCCTGCGGCCCACACGGGGGCTCTGCACACCCAACTGCACAGCCTCCGGCTGTCCATCATCGCCCCCTTTCTTTCTGCTCTCTGGAAGGACAGGTTTTGACAGGATTTACTTTTTCTATAAGTGACCAAGCACTGGATAAGCAGAAAGCGCCCAAGATTGTCCTGTGAGCCCAGCTTCTGCAGGGTCATACAGGGCGTCAGTGAAAACATTCAGTCTGTGCGTCGGCCTGCATTTCCTCCAGGACGGCCCAGCCTAGAACACACCACCCCGAAGAGGGGGACGGGCGCCATCAGACGTCATCTCCCAACAAGGACCGGCTCAGTGGCGTGGGCCAAGGGATTATGTAAAGTGAGCATTATTTATTTATCCTTCCCCGAAAACAGAAAACTCACTCTTACACACTTGCCATTCAGTCTGGCAGAGGCTGAGATGAGGTGGTGACACTTTCATGTATAAGGAAGGAGTTTGAAAACATTCATGGCAAATTGAAACTAATCCTCTTGACAGATATGTGCCCAACACAGGGGCGCAGCCAGGGATCCCTCGGAAGATGCCAGCGGGAGCCGTGCAGGGCGGTCCCTCCCACGCCGCCCTCGCTCCAGGCAGGGGCCGAGAGGCTCCCGCCCGCCCCTCCCCGCTCTCCCACAAAGGGAACAAAATAATGGCTCCCTGTCCGGCCACAGAAAGCCCGGCGTGGAGCACGGGTGGGCCTGCTCCGAAGGGAAGCTGCTCCCGCAGCTGCAGGGAGCCGGCGAGTCGGGGGACGCGTCTCTCCCCAGCTCCCCCCTCCGCACCCCTGCGGCAGGAGTGTGTGCCCTGTCCCCTCGCTCACCTGGCCTCCCGGCCGAGCGCACATCATTAGCCTGTGCCTCACGCGTGCGGCCCTCTTCCTTCCTGCCAGCCGTTACCTGGGCCGCCAAAACACGATCTGTCCTGATGTCCCACGTCCCCCGCCCGAGCTGCTGCCGCGCTGGGGCTGGAGGCTGGCCGTCCCGAGGGGCCTTACTCGGCCTCCCCCTCCACGGGGGTCCTTCCAAGCCTCCTGCTGACAGTGGCTCAGGCGGGGCCGGGCTGCTCTGACCGTGGACACAGGCCACAGCAGCCCCGTGTCTCGCCGCCGTTCCGCTGGGAGCGCCGCCCGTGCCCGCAGCGAGGGGGCCGGTGACCGGGGCGTTTCTGGTTGGCGGAAGCAGGTCGGCGCTTCCATCTGGAGCTGTGTTCTGGAAATTTGGCTTCTCGGCCAGGCGCAGACCCCTGGGCCAGCCGGGGGGCGTCTCGGCCTGGGCAGCGCGCACGGCACACAAAAGGCGGGAACAGGAGGCACGTTCGGGGAGCAGAGCCAGGGCGGCTGGCCGGCGGTGAGGGGTCACCCAGGGTTGCCTTTCGACCAAGAGCACAGGGTCCCAGCCCTCCCGCGAGGCCGCCCAGCGTGTCCTCCGCAGGCAGGCTGGTGTGCGCTGGCCCGAGGGGACTGGCCTCCAGCCTGCTTCCCATGCCCGGCCTCAGGTGCAAAGGCCATTTTCCTAGTCCGTAGGGAGGGGACGCCTGCACCTCCCACACACGCCTGGGCCTCAGTCCCTCAGCCCACGCCCAGCCGCCTGCTCCTTCTCCGCGGCTGGGACGGGCCGTGTCCTGCCGACCAGCGTCACAGCCGCCCCGAAGCAGCGTCACTGTCCCCACTGCAGGCCTGCTCAGCCAGCCGGAAGGAGGCCCGCTTGCCTCCACCGATGGCCCCATGGACCCCACTGCCTGGGGACAGCACCGAGCAGCTGCCCCAGAGACCACATGCCAGACAGCGGGAGGTTTAAGATGCCCCCTGAGGCCAGCATTTCCATCCAGAAAATGCTGCCTCTGGTCGTCTGTGGGTTCCTGGCTTTGGTTGTGTCCCATCCAATCTCCCAACTGCACAGACTTTCCCCGGGCCCCGCTCCTGCCTGCCCAGGGCTCTCCCTCCTGGCACAGGGCGGCCCAGCATCTTCCTGCTGCTTACACTCCCCTCCCGCCGCCGTCTTCTTGCAGGGTTGTGGCCGGGCGGCCCCTCTGCTCAGATAACCTGGCTCTTGGCCCTCCCGGGCCCGACACGCAGCCGGGGCCACCGCTCACGCCCCACTGGGGCCCATCCCGAAGCCGCGGGCCCATCATGCGCCCGCCGCCCCGCACGCAGCGTCACGGCCGACCCTCCCACGGGTGGTGGCCTCCAAGGGGACGTGCTGCCCAGAGGCAGGAATGGGGCAGAGGCGAGGCCTGCTCGGGTAGCCTCGGGGCGAACTTGCCCTTGGCCCCCGGGGAGCCTGAGCCTTTGGGAGACCAAGGAGCCTGTGCCCGGGGCCGACATTCTTATTTTACGGTTGAGAGAACTAGCCCAGTTCCCTCGAGGCGGCTCGAGGGGAGGGTCAGACCGGCCTTCAGTCTGTCCCACCTCACAGACAACGCTCTGGCCTCACAAGCCATCCCACCCTCCAAGCAGCCACGTCCTCTCCGTGAGCAGCTCTTCACGCCCAGAAACACACTGGCTGGCTGGCTTGCCTTCTCATGCTGACACATCTGCAGATGCCCGGTGGGGGCGCGGGCGGGGGGGAGGCCGCGTGTCGTCCGGTGGGGGCGCGGGTGGGGAGGCCGCGTGTCGTCCGGCGGGGGCGCGGGCGGGGAGGCCGCGTGTCGTCCGGCGGGGGCGCGGGCGGGGAGGCCGCGTGTCGTCCGGCGGGGGCGCGGGTGGAGAGGCCGCGTGTCCCCTGGGCCCTTCCTGAGGACACCTGGACACCCGTTGTGGGGCCACTGTTGGCCTAGCGCTGCAGGGGTGGGCAGTGGAGGCTGGGATCTGGGGGGGGGCAGGGCCTGTATCCCCGGACACGCTCCTTGGTCCCCAAGCTGCATGTTCTTTACCTACAAGATGGGCATGAAGATGGCACATGGCCCTTTATGTCATTCTTATCCTCAGAACCCAGCAATGACTCCGCACGGCACGTGGTCTGAGCCCAGACCCCTCTCTGCCACTGTGCGGCCCGTCCAGCCTCCAGCTGCCCACGCATGTCCTCTCCCGGCCTGCAAACCCTGCTGCCCTGGGCCGGTACCCGTCTCCCCAGCAAGCCTCCGTGTGGGTCCCGGCTGGGGACAGAGCCATGGGTGGCCAGACCACAACAACTCGTTAGTCTTTGTGGTGGGCCCAGAAATGTGACTGGGACCACTGGGGAGTGCGGTCTGGGGACCTGAACCCAGGACCAGCCATGAGTGAGGTGGGGGGTCCGGGAAGCAGGAGGTGTGGGCGTCAGTAGCCACAGCTGGAATGAGGGGCCCGAAGGTCGTGGGATGAAGCCGCCTGGGCGGGAAACTCAGAATGACAGCTTAGAGCCCCCGTTCCGTGTCCCCCGCCCCCAGGTCAGCCCGGGGCTGTCTCTAAGTCTGTGGGCCCCTCTCTCCGCCTGGGACAGGGCTCGGGACGCCCGGAGGCTGTGTGAGCATGGGGCAGGGAGAGGGAGCCCTGTGCTTTCTCCACATGTGGTCCGAACTGTCGGGGAAAGCTCACGCTGCAGATCGCAAGGTCCCCCAGGCCGCTGCGCTCGCGGGTGGGGCGCCTGGGGCCCGCTGCCGACCGTACTGTGAACGTCACCCCCCGTGTGGTCCGCCTCTGTCCCCGCATGCGCCAACAGCTTACTTACCCGTTGGCTTGTTCAGGGTGTCCCGTCCTTTACGTCGACCTTCTGGCTCATCCCGGTGGCTGCTCCTGTGAGAACTCAGGGTCACATGCAGCCACGGTCCTGGGGCATGTCCGTACTGACACGATCCCGGGGCACGACCCCAGCACCTCCCGCAGAGTCTGGGCCCCCCACCCCGCCCGCTGCAAACACGGGCGTGCTGGAACCCGGGTGGTTTTGCGGTTCTAATGCGACAGGACACCCGTTTCTTTTCTAAACCTGCACTTCCTGATTTACAGCGAGGCCGGGACGAGCGACAGGTGAGCCTGTGCCCTTTCCGTGACCCACCCTCCTCTCCAGTTTATTTTTCAAGCTGTTTCATAGGAATGCTTTCAAATGATGCGTATTAATACTGGTTGGATGTGCATGTGTATCTCCTGATTCCGAGAAATGCCGTAAGGAGGTACGGCCCCCCACCGTCGGCTGACACCCCCCTGCCCGCGTCTGTCCGCCAAAGCGGGGAACCGGCAGCGGCCCAGAAGTCCTTCATTTTGATGTGGTCGAACCTATTCATCTGTTGGGGGCACGTTTTTGTGTATTTTAAAATAACTCTCCTCCCATGATCTTAGAGATATTTTCCTATACTTACTTGCAAAACCTTAACATTTAGAGATATTTTCCTATACTTACTTGCAAAACCTTAACATTTTGCTCCTTACTTTATGGTTTTAATCCCCCAGGAACTTACCTCCAGGTGAAGTCTGAGGTAGGACCACACTTTCATCATGGCCGGCGTTCCCCGCCCCCTTTATCAGACGGCAGGCAGGGCATGACATTTCCCGCGCGCATCTGTCGCTGTGCCTTGCAGGGCACGAAACCTTCTCAACATCGCGCGCCCTTCACCCCGTCTTCACGCAAAACCGTTTCCTCGTCCCCCCACTCTGTCCCCATTAAGCTCTGACCCCCGCCCGCTCGTCCACCTTCATCTCCATGAGTTTGCTGCTCCCCCCGCCTCGCACACGCGTGGTCCTCCTGTGCCGGCCGGTCTGGGCGAGCGCCACGTCTTCGGGCCGGCCTCCGTGGTTCCAGCCTCCGTGGTTCCATCTCGTTTTCCTTGCTTTTGCGGTGGAACGCCACGTGGCTGCACATCGCGGTCGTGTTTCGATCCCTCGCTCACCCGTGGTTGGACCCGTGGTTGCTTCGGCCGTTTGTGCAGAACGCTGACGTGGCCGTGGGCGTGCGATGAGCTGCGTGTGTCCTGTGTCCGGGTGTAAGCGGGGAGTGGGGTTCCCGCGTCGTATGGAAATTCCACGTCCAGCTTTGTCAGCAGTGGCCACACGGCTCTGCGTCCCTGCCCGCAGCCACGCAGCTCCCGGTTTCCACGTTCTCGCCAGCACTTGCCTCCTGGTGGGCGCCGGGCTGAACGCTGCGTGGCCCCGTGCGGGGCCCTGGTGACCATCGTCCGTGTGCTTGTTGGCCCTTTGTCCTCTTTGGAGATGTGTCTCTTCGTATCCTCTGCCCAATTTGGTTTGTTTTTGTCACATTATAAGTCTCTTATATATTTTAGATAGTAATTCCTTATCGAATATATGATTTGTAGATATTTTCTCCCATTTTGTAGGTGGTCTCTTTGTTTTCTTGTGTCCTTGGAGGCACAGAAGGCATTATTTTTTTTTTTTAAGATTTTATTTATTTGACAGAAAAAAAGATTTTATTTATTTGAGAGAGAGCGCGCGCGTGAGTGAGCGTGCACAAGCAGGGGAAGGGGCAGAGGGGGAAGCAGACTCCCCGCTGAGCGGGGAGCCCGATGTGGGACTCGATCCCAGGACCCGGGATCATGACCTGAGTCGAAGGCAGACGTCCAACAACTGAGGCCCCCAGGCGCCCCTAGGGTGCTCTTTGACTGTCAGGCCCTAAGGCGGAGAACTGCTGCAGGTGCAAACGTAGCCCTCGCCCCCTTAACGCAGCGTGACACCGCGCCGTCGCTCCGGTCCCCTTTCAGTGCTCCTCAGTGTCCGAAAACCACCTCCCCAAAGGTGCTACCCGTCTGTGTCACACTTACTGCTACTTAAAGAACAGCGTCTGTGTTATGGTTCATGAGGTATTTTCCCGTTCCCTCTGGCACTTGGTAACGAGAGGGCGTAGGAAGTAGATCTTAATGACTTCCTCCTCGCTTTTCCTGGTTTGTTTTTAATTTCTCTTCTTCTGAAATTCACCCTAACTTCTTAACATGCATGTCTCGCTATAATCTCACTTTTAACAAATCGGGATCTGCTGTCTTCCTATCCTTCAAACAGGAGGAGGATCTTAGCGTTCTTACCCACCTGTACTTGACGCGAGGCTTGTGTCTTGATTTCTGTATCAAAGCCATCGACGAGCCCGCGTCTGCCCACCACGGCCCCTATGCCAGCTGCATTCATTTTTCTTTTTCAATAAAATCCTTCAAGAATCCTTTTTGGGAGGTTTGGAAGTAGAAAACACTCGTAGTCTTTTTGTTTCTGAAACTGTCTTCGTTTTCTCTCATCCGAAATGGCGTTTGGCCGAGGGCCACACGGAGGCTTGTGTTCATTTCCCGGTGTCCTCACGGCAGGTGACAAGTGTGCAGAGGCTCTCTGTCCGTCCCCTCGCCTTCAACCGCAGCGAGCTCCGGTCCACGGCACGTGGGGCGACGCTCCCTTCAGCACGCTCAGGCCCACTGGCCCGAGTTGCCTCCAGTTCGTGAAAACACTCAGCTCTCTGTTTTTCGGAGGACACTGTGTCATTGAGATGCACACCCTTGAGCTGCTGTGAGCTGTGCTTCTGCAATCGCTTGAAGTAAAAATGAAAGCTCTTCATCGTCCTCAGAACCGTCCTTCAGACCACGGAGGCTCCCTGTGTCCCACCCGAGGTCTATTCCATCTGTGGAGTTTTGAAAAATGTCGGGGGCTACAGTCTGAGTTCTGAGATTTCCAGCTGGGGCTTCATCATATCCACCTGCATTTCAGAACAGCCATCTGTTTCATTCCGCAACCCGGTGTTCGCAGCGCGGGTGCTCTTCCTTCACGTATGTCCTTCTCTCCTTGCTTCTTTCAGCCCCTCCGCCCTTCCCCGTGCTTGCTGTACCTGGAGAGAACCGTGTGCGGCCGCCGAGGTTGTGGGCCGGCTTCCCTAGAGTTCCGTTTCTCTGTGTCGCTTGGAACGTGGATGGGATTTCTCCCTTTGCTGCCGTGGGGGTCATCAGGCCACGCCGTCGGGGGTCCGCGGCTGCCCTGGCTCGGGCCCCAGGTGCGAGGACACTGGAGATCCTTGTTGCACGGCCTTACGGCGAGTGCGTGTGGACCTAAGGACATTTGTCGCCCTGGGGCTCCGAGGGGTTTGTGTGCGAAGCCGGCCATGGGAGGGCCTTCTGTCCCCAGCCCTCAGCAACAGGCCCGTCCCCTGCAGAGCCTCTCCTTCCCGGGAGCGGCACATCCCCTCTGTCCTCCATCACGTGGACATTTCCAGCAGCGAGAGAACTCCTGCCTCGTGTCTTTCCGTTTGTTTCTCTTCTCAGCGGGCCCGTGGTCACTCCGCGGTCACTGGGGCCGTAAGCGCTCGCCTCCTCGGTGGTCCGTGGCTGTGGTTCTCGCAGAGCAGTTCCGTCAGGTGGTGCTGTGGTTTCTAGAAGTCTCTGTGATGACAGTGACAAATGCATCTTCTGTTGTGTTAAGGAGGCGACCCTGGGAAAGCCCCTGAGCCTGGGGCAGGTTGTCCGGGGAAGCAATCCTGTGATTAGAGGCTCTGAACTTTCCCTTCCCCACTCCGACCTTGGGGGGGAGGGCGCTGGGGGTTGGGGTCAATCACCCAAGACTAGGGTTTCATCAATCCGGCCCCTGTAAGGACGCCTCCGTGCAAGCCCACCAGTGTGGGGATTGCAGAGCTTCTGGTCCGGGGACGCGTGGGGCTTTGGGGAGAGAGGCACACCTGGACGGGGAGTGGACGCCCCTTCCCCACACCTGCTCTGCTGTGTCTCCCGTTGGGCTGTTCGTGAGTCGTGTACTTCCAGGAGGAACCGCGGCTTCTCTGAGTTCTGGGAGCCGCTCTAACAAACAGAACCCAGGAGAAAGGTTGTGGGAGCTTGTGATCTCTGGCTGGTGGGGCCAGAGCACAGATGGCCCGCGGCACTGGAGACTGGCGGCTCCCGTGGGGGACGGTCCAGGGGGATGGAGCCCCTCAGCTGTGGGGGCTGACTCTGGCCAGGCTCATGGTGTCAGAGCTGAGTTGGGCTGTGGGGCCCCCCAGCTAGTGTCTGGGAATGTCCCCCACGCTGGAACGGTGTGCTCCCCTGTCTGGCGGCCATGCGGTGGCTCGCGGGGATTCCGAAACTCACTTTCCTTCTGAGCCGCCCCACGGGCTGACAACGTTCTGCCATCATTCGCTCACTCCTGCGGCTTATGCCTCTGAGGTCATCCTTCACACGTGGACGAGGTCGGGAAGATCGCCCGCCACGCTGCGAGGACGCCAGTGTCACACAAGGGGCCTCTGTGAGCGCTGCACGGAGCTGGGCCACCGCCGCGGGGGACAGCCGGCTCCCCGATCTGGCGGCCACCCCCGCGCGGGCCTCGTCCGAGTCAAGATGGGCTGTATGTGGAAAACGCACACCAGATTTTGAAGACATATGTGAAAAAGGCAATGAAATATCTCATTAATAATCATTTTATAGTGACGCATGCTGAAATGACAAAATGTTGGGTGTGTCGGTTTCATGAAGTAGATTGCTGAAACTGGTTTCCTGTTTCTTTCTCTTCGTTGCCATGGCTTTCACTGTGTCTGCGTTGGAGGTCGAGGGTCTGGAGGGCGCTGGCGGCAGCCTGGGACATATAGCTGGACAAAGGTGTCCCCGAGGGTCTGAAGGAGCGCCCCAGGGGAACCGTCCGTCTGTCCTCCCAGTAGGCTGTGCACCTGCTCTGTGAGGACGGCTTCGTCAGGGCACTGAGCCTGCAGCGGGCCACACGTGCTGGGCCTCTGTCCCCTCCTGTCCCTGACCCTGGCCCACATCAGTTGTGTGAACGCTGCAGACGGTGAAACTCTCTGACTTTCCTCCTCTCTCTCATGGTGTACTGGCCACAAGACGCGACATTTCCCCCGTTTCCAAGGTAAAGGAGAAGTGTCCTCCTTCCTGGCCAGGCCGTGGTCATTAGGGACCCAGGAGAGCATTTCCTGCAAGGCATTAATCCGGGGGCCTCCAGTCCTGTTACCATTTACTCACTGGGTAGTTGAAAGGCCCGGGCTCAAAGGGGCGGCTTGAACCTTTGCCCCCTGGGATCGAAGGCGGCCAGAGCTTAGCTCTGTGTTATCAATCAGCATTGTCCCCGACGGAATAGAAAGCCTTCACCTGTGGAAGCCTTCGTTAGCGCCTCCAAAGGGAATCAAAGGTCACTCCTGGCCATGGTTTTGTCTAAGTCCCCAAATGGGTAGCACTGAATTACCTTCAAAAACAGCCTCAAAGAGCCGGAGGTGAGGCGTGGATTAGTGCCTTAATCTACCAGCAGAAGCCTGTAGTTATGGTCCGGGACGGCAGGCAGCATTGCCCGGCGGCCCTGCCGTGCGGCGGGGCTGAGCGTGGGCCTTGTGCCTCAGGACACACATCCTTTGGCGGCTTTGGGGGCATTCCCCGCGTTGCCAGCCGACGTAGCCGGACAATGGGACAAGAGGCACATGAGTGAGATCTGGGGCTCAGACCGCAGCCACACTGCTCTGGCGTTGAGACACAACATGGTTGAGAATGAGTGTGAGGGCTGGCGGAGACCCTCAGGTGCCAGGATGCTCCCTGCTACGTCCGCTCCCCTCCCCACTCTCCGAGCCCCCAGGGTCTGCTTCGACAGGACGGCAGGAAGGAAGGGGGCCCCACCTTGGGGCTCAAGCACTGGTTCCCGTCTGCATACAACCTGGGAACAGTCCTCCACCTGTGGGGCCTCAACCCCCTTCCCCGTGAACTGGAGCCTCAGGTCTGCGCCTCAAGGGCAGCGTGCGCGTGTGTGCGGGGCGGGCCTGCTGTCACAGATGGCGGCTTTCCAGATGGGACAGGTCCGGGGGATCTCTGTCGTTTGCCGCGTGCGGGGCTTCACCTTGCGAGCCCTCCCCATGCCCCGAGCCTGGCGTCCTGCCTGCTGGTGCCGCGGAGCAGCCTCCGGCCCTCGCCCTGCAGGGGGCCATGCCCTGGCCGTGCGCGGCCACAGCTGCCCTCCACAGTCGTCCCTCACCTGGAAGCACAGGAGTGACGAGCACGCCTCCTGCTCTGGGTGCCATCCTGTCCCACCTGCCTGTCCCTTCCCGGCTCCCGGAGGGCCCTGTCCACACACAGGGACCCCATCCCCAGCTCTCTACCTCCCTGTGTGCCTGGGGAGCCCCCTGCCCTGTCCCCCTCCTCCCGACACCATGGGTGGGGTCCCCGGGGCCCCTGAGAGTGGAGGCTGGTCACAGCACATGAAGCGACAAGGTATTTTGATTAAGAAAGAAAGAAAGAAAGAAAAGAAAGAAAAGAAAGAAAAGAAAGGAGGAAGGAAGGTAGGGAGGGAGGGAGGGAGGGAGGGAGTGTGGGAGGGAGGAAAGAAAGAAAGAAAGAAAGAAAGAAAGAAAGAAAGAAAGAAAGAAAGAAAGAAAGAAA
>PITA01010376.1:0-54932 GCA_004023965.1 Spilogale gracilis
ACGGCGGGACCCTCACGTTCTGGGGCTGCCCACACACATGGGGGACGCTAACGTTCAGGGGCTGCCCACACACCCGGGAGCTGCCCACACGCCCGGGGGCTGCCCACACGCACGGGGGCGCCCACACGCTCGGGAGCGCCCACACGCACGGGGGGGCCCACACGCACGGGGGCGCCCACACGCTCGGGGGAGCCCACACGCTCGGGGGAGCCCACACGCACGGGGGCCGCCACACGCACGGGGGCGCCCACACGCTCGGGGGCGCCCACACGCACGGGGGAGCCCACGCGGGGGGGGGGGAGCCCACACGCTCGGGGGCTGCCCACACGCACGGGGGACGCTCACGTTCGGGGGCTGCCCACACGCACGGCTCTATTTTTATTTTCAGTAAAAGTTTTATTATTTCCTTCAAGTATTGTGATGATTGAATCATTTATTAAGTCATATTCAAGTAATTGTATTACATTTAACTTAAAACTTGACAAAATCTAATTAGTGTTTAAAGACTTTACTAACTTGCAAAATGCTAATGTGATTAGATAGAAATGTCTTACCTGCCTCACAGATGGGATCAGAGCTCTGGAACACATGGGCAGTAATCACCAGGACATTGCTTCAGTGATGCCCACATTTCACATATTGTAACATACTTAGTACTGTAATGTGGGTGTTCTGATCATGGAAGTTTTGGTGAAACTTAGGTTATTTATTTGCCCAATTACAAAAGTAAGAAACTCAATAATAAAAAAAAAATTAAAAAATATTTATTTGACAGAGAGAAACACAGCTAGAGAGGAAACACAAGCAGGGGGAGTGAGAGAGGGAAAAGCAGGCTTCCTGTAGTGCAGGGAGCCCAATGTGGGACTTGAACCCGGGACTCTGGGATCATGACCTGAGCCTAAGGCAGATGCTTAACGACTGAGCCACCCAGGCGCCCTGAGAAACCAATTTTTTTAATAGCAAAAAATGTGAATAGACATTTCTCCAAATCAGACATACAAATGGATGGGATGCATGGGTGGTTAAGCATAGGACTCTGGTTTCTGCTAGGGTGATGATCAGGGTGGTGGATTGAGCCCTCCACTGGGCTTTACACTCAGTACAGAGCCTGCTTGAGAATCTCTCCCTCTGCCCTTCCTGCCCATGTTCTCTCTCTCTCTCTCTCTCTCTCTCTCTTTCTCTCTCTCTCTCTCTCTCAAATAAATACATAAATAAATAAAACCTTCAGAAAGCAAATGGCCAATAAACACATGAAAAGATGTTTTATGTCACTACATATGAGGGACATGTAAATCAAAGCCACAATAAGGTACTACTTTTTACCCACTAGTATAGCTATAATAATTTTTTCTTAATCAGGAAATAACAAGTGTCAGTAAGGTTGTGGAGATTTAAAATCTTTATCCATTCTGGTGGCAACGTAAAATAAAGCAGCTGCTCAGGAAAACAACCTGACCGTTCCTGAGAAGTTGAAACATAGTTACCACATAACCCAGTAGTTCCATTCCTAGGTACACACCCCAAAAATGAAAATATATATCCATACAAAAACTTGTACACAAATGTTCATAGCAGAATTATAATACCCAAAAAGTGGAAACAACCCAAATGTCCATCAACCAATGAATGGATAAATAAAATGTGAGCCATCCTAGCAATGGAATATTATTTGGCAATAAAAAAGAATGAAGTATTGACACATGCTACGACATGGATGAGCACTGAAAAGACTTGTCCTGTCACACAACCTTATTAACTGTATATTTCTTACCAGTATTACTGAGAAACAATTGACATACATCACTGTATGTCAAGGCATACAGCATGATGATCTGGTATATATATATGGTGAAACGATTACCATGGTAGATTCAGGTAACATCCATCTTCTCATATAGATACAATAAAAAAAGAATGAAGAAAGGAAGTAAATATTTCTCCTTGTGAAGAGAACTCTTACGATTTACCCTCTTCACGACTTTTCTATATCACGAGCAGTGTTAGCTATAGTCATCACGTTGTACATTGCATCCCTAGTATTTATCTTATAATTAGAATTTTTGTACCTTTTAACTATCTTCCTTCAATTCCCCCCATGATCCGCTACCTCTGGTAGCCACAGTTTGGTGTTTTTTTTTGAGGTGTTTTGTTTTGTTCAGATTCCACATATAAATGAAATTATATGGTATTTGTCTCTCCCTATATGACTTCTTTTTCTTGGCATAATGCCTTCAGGGTCCATATTCATGTTGTTACAAAACTAGGATTTCCTTATTATTTGTGGCTGAATAGTATCCCATATATTTATCCATTCACACATTGATGGACACTTAAGTTGTTTCCATGTCTTACTGTTGTAAATAATGCTGCTATGAGCATCATGATGGTGCAGGTATCCTTTTGAGGTTGGGCTTTTATGCTCTTTGGATATATTCCCAGAAGTGGAATTGCTGGGTCATATAGTGGTTTTATTTTAAATTTTGTGAGGGTCCTTCATACTGTTTTCCACAGTGGCCTTACCAATTTATAATCCCACCAACAATACACAGGCATTCCCTATTCTCCATATCTACGCCAGCCTTTATTGTCTCTTCTCTTTTTTAAGATGATTATTTTAACAGGCTTGGGGTGATATCTCACTGTGGTTTGAATTTGCATTCCCCTAACGACAATGATGTTGAGCATCTTTTCATGTACCTGTTAGCCTTTCATGTATCTTTTTTGTAGAAAAGTCTGTTCAGGTTCTTTTCTCACTTTTAAAGTCGATTATTTTTTTTGTTATTGAATTGTATGAAATCTTTATATGTTTTGGATATTAACTCTAATCATATATATGATTTGCAAACATTTTTTCCATTCTGCAGGTTGTTCATTCACTTTGTTGATGATTTATTTTGCCATGCAGAAGCTTTTTGGTTTGATATCATCCCACTTGTTTATTTTTTATTTTGTTTCTTTGAAAACATTTTGTTATGTGAAAGAAGCCAGACCCAAATATCCCCGATGAACACAGATGCAAGAATCCCCAGTTAAGGGTGACCTCAGTGGCTCAGTCAGTTAAGCATCTGACTCTTGATATTGGCTCAGATCATAAACTCAGGGGCGCCTAGATGGCTCAGTTGGTTAAGTGACTGCCTTCGGCTCAGATCATGATCCCGGAGACCCGGGACCAAGCCCCACATCGGGCTCCCTGTTCAGTGGGAAGCCCGCTTTTCCCTCTCTCACTCCCCCTGCTTGTGTTCCCTCTCTGGCTGTGTTACTCTCTGTCAAATAAATAAAATCTTAAAAAATAAATAAAAAATCCCAGGGTCGTGAGATCAAGCCCAGCATTAGGCTCTGCACTGGGCTTGGAGCCTGCTTGAGATTCTGTCCCTCTCCCTCTGCCCCTCCTACACCCCCCACCTCTATCTCTTAAAAAAATATCTTCAATGGCGCCTGGGTGGCTCAGTTGGTTAAGCGACTGCCTTTGGCTCAGGTCATGATCCTGGAGACCCAGGATTGAGTCCTACATCGGGCTCCCTGCTTGGCGGGAAGCCTGCTTCTCCCTCTCTCACCCCCCATGCTTGTGTTCCCTCTCTGTCTGTGTTTCTCTCTGTCAAATAAATAAAATCCTTAAAAAAATATCTTCAATAAAATACTAGCAAGCCAAATACAATAAAACATTAAGAAATCATTCACCACAGTCGAGTGAGATTTATTCCTGTGTTGCAAGTGTGGTTCAATATTCACAAATTGATTGACATGCTATGTCACATCAGTAGGAGATAAGGTAAGAATTATATGATCATTTTAAAAGATGCAGAAAAAGCATTTGACAAAGTATAACATCCATTCATGATTTTAAAAAAAACATCAACAAAGTAGGTTTAGAGAGAACATACTTCAACATAATAAAAGCCGTATGTAAAAAACCCACAGCTAACATCATCCTCAGTGGGGAAAACAGAGTTTTCAGAAACAAGACAAGGACGTCCACACTCACCACTTTTATTCAACATAGTACTAGAAGTCCTAGCCACAGCAGACAACAAAAAGAAATAAAAGGACCCAAGTCAGTAAGGAAGAAGTAAAACTTTCACTATTTGCAGATTACATGATCCTATATATAGAATACCCTAAAGACCCCACCAAGAAACTGCTAGAATTTGATAAACAAATTTGGTGACCGTTACAGGATACAAAAATCGCAACAGAAATTTGTTGCATTTCTATACACCAATAATGAAACAGCAGAAAGAGAAATTAAGAAAACAGTCCAGGGGGTAGGGAGGATGCTGGCTGGTTCAGTTGATAAAAGCACACAACCCTCGTTTTGGGGCTTGTGGGTTTGAGCCCCATATTGGGTGTAGAGATTGCTCAAAAATAAACCTTACGGGATTCCTGGGTGGCTCAGTTGGTTAAGTGTCCAACTCCTGATTTTGGTTCAGGTTGTCATGTTGGGGTCATGGGACGGAGCCGCAAGTCATGCTCCACGCTCAGCTCAGAGTCTGCTGGTCTCTCTCCCTCTCCCCCTGCCTCTCCGCCCACTCGCACATGTTCCCACTCTCTCTCAAATAAACAAATAAATCTTTTTAAAAAATAAAAAATCTTTAAAACATAAACCGTCTCATTTACAATGCACCAAAAATTATAAGATACCTAGGAATATACCTAACCAAAAAGGTGAAAGGCCTATACTTTGAAAACTATAAAACACTGAGGAAAGAAATTAAAGATGACACAAAGAAATGGAAAGATATTCCACACTCATGGATTGGAAGAGCAAATAGTTTTAAAATATCTACTACCCAAAACAATCTACATATTTAATGCAATCCCTATCCAATACCACCAGCATTTTTCACAGAACTAGAACAAACAATAGTAAAATTTGTATGGAATCACAAAAGATCCCAATAGCCAAATAATCTTGAGAAAGAAGAACAAAACTGGAGCTATCACAATCCCAGATTTCAAGATATAATACGAAGCTATAGTAATCAAAACAGTGTGGTACTGGCACAAGAAGAGACACATAGATCAACAGAACAGAGTAGAAACCCCAGAAATAAATGTAAAACTACATGGTCAATTAATCTTCAACAAAGCAGAAAAGAATATCCAATGGTTAAAAAAAAAAAAAGTTAGCTCCTTTCTCTCTCTCTCTCTCTCTCTCTCTCTCTCTCTCTCTCTCTCTCTTCTTTTTATTCACTTAACACAGAGAGCACAAGTAGGGGCAGCCCCAGGCAGGGGAGAGGAAGAAGGAAGGTCCCTGCTCAGTGGAGCCATATGCAGAGCTGGAACCCAGGACCGTGACCTGAGCCCAAGGCAGGTGCCTAATGACTGAGCAACCCAGGCATCCCCCAAAACGGTCTCTTCCACGAATGGTGTTAGGAAAAGTAGACAGCAACATGCAAAAGAAACTGGATCACTTTCATATACCATACACAAAAATAAATTCAAAATGTATTGAAGACTTAAATGTGATACCTGAAATAATAAAAATCCTAGAGGAGAACACAGGCAATAATCTCTTTGGCATCAGCTATAGCAAGTTTTTTCTAGATAAGTCTTTTTTTTTTCTTTCTTTTTTTTTTTTAACGATTTTATTTATTGACAGAGACAGAGAGCAAGAGAGGGAATGCAAGCATGGGAAGTGGCAGAGGGAGAAGCAGTCTTCCCACTGAGTAGGGAGCCCGTGAGGGCTTGGTCCCAGGACCCTGGGATCATGACCTGAGCTGAAGGCAGATGCTCAACCAGCTGAGCCACCCAGCCACCCCTAAATATGTATCCTGAGACAAGGAAAACAAAAGCAAAAATAAATTATTGGAATTACAAAGCTTGCACAGCAAAAGAAACAATCAACAACATTAAAAAGCAACTTACAGAATGGGAGAAGATATTTACAAATGACATATCCAATAAAAGTTTAGTATCCAAAATATATAAAGAACTTAAAGACTCAACATCTAAAAAACAATCTAATTTAAAAATGGGCAGAAGACCAATAACATAGTTGATTAACATATTTTGTGTTTTATACATATTATTTACTGTATTCCTACAATAAAGTAAGCTAAAGAAAAGAAGAATGATCATTATCTTCTAAGAGGTGGTATAAGAAATAAAAAATAGTTTTAAGGAAAAAAATGGGCAGAAGACTTGAACCAACATTTCTCAAAAGAATGCATACAGATGTCCAACAGACACATGAAAAGATGTTCATCAATCACTCACCATTAGGGAAATGTAAATCAAAACAACACTGAGTATCACCTACACCTGTCAGAGCGGCTAAAATCAAAAACACAAGAAACAAGTTGGCGGGGATGTGGAGAAAAGGGAATCCTTGTGCACTGTTGGTGAAAATGAAAACTTGTGTAGCCCCTGTGGAAAACAGTACAGAGGTTCCTCAAAAAATTAAAAATACAGGGATGCCTGGGTGGCTCAGGAGGTTGGTTAAGTGTCCGCCCTTGGCTCTGGTCATGATCCCAGGGTCCTGGGTTCGAGACTTATATCGAGCTCCCTGCTCCATGAGGAACCTACCCTCTGCCTGCTGTTCCCTCTGCTTGTGCACTCTTCTCTCTCTCTGACAAATAAATAAAAATTTTAAAATCTTTTAAAAAAATTAAAAATAGAACTATCCTATGATCCAGTAAGTACACTGCTGGATATTTACCCAAAGAATAAAAAAACATTAATTGGAAAGGGCATATTCCTTAAGTCTTATATCCTTGTATCCCCTATCTTTTTAAAAAAGAAAGAAAATATTTTAAGAAAGAAGAAATAGAATTGATAAGCTTAATAATCTTTTCCTGAATTTTTGGGAAAGATATATAATAGACCTATTTCTTATCCTTTACGTGAAAAGTCTCTATGACTTATTTACAATAAAGTATTGGATGATTAAACTATAATTGAAATATTTTTTGTATGGAGCTTGAAATAACATAGTGCAATTATAATTTTCAAATAAAAGTGTGTAGAAATCAAATTTATTTTTTAAAGATCTTATTTATTTATTTGACAGAGAGAGGAAGAACACCGGCAGACGGAGCAGCACGCAGAGGGAGAGAGAGAAGAAGACTCTCATTGTGCAGAGAGCCTGTTGCGGGGCCCAATCCAGGACCGGGGGATCATGAACTGATCCAAAGGCAGACGCTTAACGACTGAGCCACCCAGGCGCCCCTATTTCCTTTTCTTAAAATATATTAACTTTTTAATTTTAATTCCAGTATAGTTAATGCACAGTGTTATATTAGTTTCAGGCATACAATATAGTGATTCAACAATTCCTTTCTTTTTAAGATTTTATTTGCTTATTTGACAGAGAGATAGAGTGCACAAGTAGGCAGACTGGCAGGCAGAGGGAGAAGGAGAAGCAGGCTCTCCACTGAGCAGGGAGCCGGATGTGGGACTCAAACCCAGGACCGTGGGTTCATGACCTGAGCCGAAGGCAGTCGCTCAACCGACTGAGCCACCCAGGTGCCCCTAAAATAATATTTTTAACAGACTATCTATGAAGTGTGCTTTTTAAAATAAATAATCTCCTTTTTTAAAAAAAAAGATTATTTATTTATTTGACAGAGAGAAAGATCACAAGTAGGCAGAGAGGCAGGCAGAGAGAGAGGAGGAAACTGGCTCCCTGCCCAGCAGAGAGCCGGACGTGGGCCTCGATTCCAGGACTCTAGGATGAAAGCAGAGGCTTTAACCCACTGAGCCACCTAGGCTCCCTATGACATAGTTTTTGCCAGTTTCTCTTCTTTCTTCTCTTCCTCTTTGGTGGAAAATGTTTCCAAAGTGAGTTCTGCTACCCTTGCTCCTGCTGAATCAAGGATACTCTGCCAGACCCAGGTAAAGCAACAAAGTTTCAGCTTCCTTCAAAACAAAAGCTTTCAAGTAAGGCTTAGATGAAACTAAGAAGATATCAGATCGAATTTTTATTTTCCTAGGTCTCTTCAAGTATGCATTGAGGAAGTATCATGAAGGCATAGAGGGTGACCAGAAAGACTGGGAAAGACTTTTGACCAGCCCAAGAAGAAATAGTAAGTAAACATATAACAATTTTGTTTAAGATGAGTAGAATAGGAAAAAATAGGCACACGTTTGAAAAGGAAATCTCTCTTGAACTCAGTCCCACTATTTGTCTGACAAGTTAGACAGTGTTAATGCGAGATTACACTGAGTCTGCTCCCATCTGGGAGATGGAAAGCTCTACAAGAAAAAATGAGATAAATCACAAAATTTCTCTTGAACACATCTGAGAGCTAAGGTCTCAGGTCAGCCACTCTCAGGAAAGACAGGCCTTCCCAAGGAGAGACAGGGAAGAGCAGTAGCTGACCTGTGGCAGAGTCCGGGAGGAGGAAACACCAGATACCATGTTATCCTGTAAGAAGAATTCAGGCAAAATTTTAACAAATTGCCAAAGGTGGGTGCCTGGATGGCTCAGTGGGTTAAAGCCTCTGCCTTTGGCGCATCGGGCTCTCTCTCTGCCTGCCTCTCTGCCTATTTGTGATCTCTCTCTCTGCCAAATAAATAAATAAAATCTTAAAAAAAATAAACAAATTGCCAAAGGCTTACTATGAGCTAACAGAGCTTGCTTCCCTCTCTTTCTCTGCCTGCTTCCCTGCCTATTTGTGATCTATCTCTCTGTAAAATAAATAAAAATTTAAAAATCTTTAAAAAAAATCTTTAAAAAAAAAAAAGAAAATAATGGTCTAATGATAGAGACCAAACTTAGGATGGCTGGAGTGGGGGATGGGCTACATGACTGATGGGGATTAAGAAGGGCACTTGTTATAATGAGCACTGGGTGTTGTATGTAAGTGATAAATCACTAAATTCTGCTCCTGAAACCAATACCACACTGTATGTTAACCACTAGAATTTAAGTAAAAAATTGAAACAAAAAAAAGAGAGAAAATAACTATCAACCCAGAATTCTATAACCCAGAATAGCTTCCAAAAATGAAGACAAAATAGAGAATTATTTAGAAAACAAAAACTGACAGAATTCTTCACCAACAGTCCTGTACTATAAGAAATGTTAAGGAATTTCTTTAAGAGAAATATATCAGAGAATCTGGCATTGTACACAAAGAAATGGACTTACGAAAACAAATATAGATCTCTGGAAATGGTTAAAATGAAAACAAATAGGAAAACATTCCTTCTCTTATTTTTGATGCCTCCAAAAGATAATTTGACTTTCATAAAAAACATGGTAGCAATGTATTGTGGTTTTATTGCAAATATAGCAATAAACTGAAAACCACAGAAAAAAATGAGAAATAATTATAAGTGTGCTATTGTTTGGTTCTTAAACTATACATCCATCAGTATAATTTTTTTAAAGGTAAACTATGATTAATTCACAATGTATATTACAAGCCTTTGGGCAATGACAAAACAAACGTTTTAATGGCAATAAGATGAATTCATAACAATATTCAATTAATTTAAGGAGGAAGAAAAAGAGGGAAAAGGAACAAAGAATGGAGGAAACACAGAAAACAACTTGCAAGATTATATATTTAAGAACAATAATATTAAATGTAAGCAGGCTAAATAAGCTAATAAGACAGATTGTCAGATTGGATAAAAAGCAATTATAATTTGTTTAGAAGAAAGCCATTTCAAATATTTTAAGACTTTATTTATTTGAGAGAGAGAGCAGGAGCCGGGGAAAGGGCAGAGGGAGAGGGAGAAGCAGACTCCTCACAGAGCAGGAAGTCTTATGCAGGACTCAATCCCAGGATGCTGGGATCATGGAAGGCAGGCACTTAACTGACTGAGCCACCCAGGAGCCCTATAATCACAATATTATACAACTATCACATCTATCTGATTCCAATATATTTCCAACATCCTAAAAGAAAATTCTATCCTTATTAAGCAGTCACTCGTCTTTCCCCTCTCAACCAACTATGGCAATCACAAATCTGTTTCTATGAAATTAGTTTTTCTGGATACTTTGTATAAAAGGAACCATACAATATATGAACTTCTGCATCTGACTTCTTTCACTTAGAACTGTATTTTCAAGCTTCATTCACAGTAGCATGTATCAGTACTTCATTTCTACAGTCAAGTAATGATACATTATATGTATATACCATTTTGTTTATCCATTCATATGCTGATGGACACATGGATTGTTTATACCACTTGGCTATTATAATAGTGCTTCTGTGGACATTTGTGTACACATTTTTTGAGTGGATGAATTATTTTTTTTTAAGATAGAGGGTTTTTGGGTTTTTTTAAAGATTTTATTTATCTGAGAGAGCAAGTATGATATCTCACCAACACTTGTTTTTTTCTGTTTGTACCCTAGCTATCCTTATGGATATAAACTGGTACCTCAGTGTGGTTTTGATTTGCATTTCCTTGAAGACTACTCTTATGCCTTCTTGATTCTGTCTTCAGCTTTTGACAGATTGAATATATAATGTGTCTTGTTGTCTATCTCTTTGAGTTTCTCCTGTTTGGATTTATTGAGCTTCTTAGATGTAAAGGTTTAACTTTTGTAATGAATTTGAGAAGTTTTCAGCTATTCTTTCTTCAAGTATTCTTTCTGCTCATTTCTCTCTTCCGGTATTCCTGTTTTGAGCATGTTGGTATGATTCATTGTGCTCCATAGGTCTCTTAAGCTCTGTTCATTTTCCTTCATTCTTTCTTCTTTCTGCACTTTGGATTAGACAATTTCAATAACAACTTCAAGTTCACTGGTTCTTTCTACTGCCTGCTCACATCTGCTATTGGGACTCTCTAGTGTTGTGTGTGTTTTCATTTCAGTTTTGATACTTCTCAGCTCAGAATTTGTATGGTTCTTTTTTAGTTTTTTATTGAGATTATCTATTTGTTGAGACATCGTCTTCTTGAATTCCTTTAGCTCTAAGAGCATATTTGAGACAGTTCATTTAAAGTCTAATGTTTGTGCTTCATAAGAGATGGCTTGTATTAATTTTTTCTTTAAGTGGGCCATACTTTGTTTATGTGCATACTTCTTAGATTTTGTTAAATTTTTTTAGTATTGGGGCACCTGGGTGGCTCAATGTTCAACTCTTGGTTTCAGCTCAGGTCATGATCTCAGGATTGTGGGAACAAGCCCAGTATTAGGCTCCCCACTCAGTGGGGAATCTGCTTGACATTGTTTCCCTCTTCCTCTCCCTCCCCCTACTTGTGTGTGCACATGCTCTCTCAAATAAATAAAATCTTAATTTTTTTTTAGTATTATAATGTGGCATTCATTCTGAAGATCAGATTTTTCATGCCTCAGGGTTTTTGTTGCTTGCTATGGCTCTAACAGTTTGCTGCTTTTCTAAACTATTTTTGATTCTCAATTCTTTGACTTAGTTGAAGTCTCTTTTTGCTTGCATTCAGCTAGCATTACTGCTGACAGATTTCCCTGAATGCCAATAACCAAAAAATAAAACAAGTAAAAAAAAAAAGAAAAAAACCCTCCCAGTCTTTGCAGACTGTTGGAGCACAACTTCAGTGCTTAGCTAGGCCATTTAAAATCTGCCTTAGCTTTCACTTTCTGCTTGTGCCAAATCTAGATTATCAGTCAGCAGTAGTGGAAGCTTAGGGTCTTCTATAAGTGCATAATTTGGCCTGGACATGAGTGACTTTCTCAATTCCCTAATACACATTGTCTTTGAATGGCCTAATTTCCTTAAGAAATTATCTACTGTCTTTTCCCTCTCAGACTTTAGGCATTCCTTTATTTTACCTCAACTATCATCTTTTGCTGCAGGTGGCAGCTCATTGTTCATTTGCCTTATCATGGTTTTGAGAGATGCCTGCCACTTTACCACTCTGAGTTGTGAATTAGATGAAACAAAAGCAAGTGCCTTGCTTCGGGCCTTCGGGTTGCCCCAGACAGAATAATTTTTTGAGATTAAAAGATCATCTGTGCCCTCAGGACCAGTGAACAGGGTCGCTGTTCATTTGTCACCCTGCTCTGACAATGTGGGCTGCTGTCTTCAAGACCATGGAGCTGGGAAGGGGAATGGAGCAAGGGCAAGTAAAACCCCCAAAATATTTCCTAGGTTTTAGCTTGCCTTCTCTTGATTGAGTACTTGGTTGCTATAAACCTAGTTCTGACAAAGTTGTTTCACAGTGTTTTTACCTCAGGAAGAATGAGTCCTTGAAGCTACATACTCTATTTCTGCTGATGGTTATTTTTTGAGTGCTTGATATTGTATGTAAAAAAACTGTTAGAGCTAATCTAAGGTGTGGGATGTTAAAATTCTCCAGTGATGGTGCCTGGCTGGCTTAGTCAGTGGAGCTTGCGACTCTTCATCTCAGGGTCGTGAGTTAGACCCACATTGAGTATGGAGCCTACTTAAAATAAAAAAAATTATACAGTGATTTATTTTTGCTTGTCAGTTGCATTAGCATTCCTAGATAACTTTAAAATGTCAGAAAACGGATGACTTAAAGTTGGACATCAGGCCTTGTGTGAACCAATCTCTTTCTCTCTAATCTTACGCTGAGGTGTAGTCCCTTAGAGTACGACTAAAGGAGCCCGGGATGTTTACCAAGGCCCTTCATCCTAGGTGATATCTGTGTGGAAGTGTATTTTAGGAATTTTGGAACAACTTGCTAAGCTCTATAAAGAGACCCATTGCCAAATAAGAAATAGGGCAAGCAAGTTAATGTAGAAACCAAATTTATTAATGGATTTACTGAGGGCAGTTTATTTTGTTAGATATTATCTGACTTATGTTGACATCTGATTTTGCAGAGAAATTGTATCATTATTTTTATTAAGGTGATTAATACTTCTGCAAGGTAAATTTAGTTCCTTAAAGTAACACACTTTCTAATTCTCCAATTGGGCTTGGCTTTACTTAGCTATCACAGTCAAATCTCTCTAAATTTATACACTTAACTTGATGAAGGCACAAAATTTTTTCTTCATCTGTATTCCTTCTAAGCATGCTTGCTCTTCATGCTGAAAAATCTCAACTTCCAGAAATTTGACTGCTAGACCAAAATTGTCAGGACCCTTCTAAGGGTTAAGATTTCACTAAAGAAAAAAAAATATATATATACATATTTTATTATATAGAAAGAACCAAGTTTCATCAGTAAGCAAAAGGATATAAATTGTAGTCATAATTAATAGTTTCAAAAGCCCTTAACTCACTGGGACCTTCTGCACCACATATAGGCCACAAAGCCATTAATCAGAATTCTTGGTAGTTCTCCCATAAGAGTAATCTATAGTCTAGAGAAGCTGGCTTTTTATGAACCCTGTGCGGGTTAATATGTTAGGGCTCATAAGGGAATGGTTTTACATCTAGGGGGAAACCAACTAAAAATATTGAAGGAAGGACTATTTCTGGAGTTATGTTTATTGTTGACAATAATTTTAGAACCACAGAAAATGTTAAAGACTTCTAGGTAAAATTCACACTATCTCATAATAAGAACGGATACCATTTTGTAGCTCTACAAATGGTTTGGTCACAAATGAAAAAGGAAAATGTAAGCTGAGAATGCAAAATGGAAAAGCCTAGGGAAGGAGGTTAGCAGATACAGACATAATTCAATCATAGCAAGAAAAGTACAGAGATGGTCCTTCCCAAGACCAAGTTGGCAATATTTACCTGTGTAAGTTAAAGCCTAGAAGAACAGTACAACTTCTATATAGGTGTTGCCCAGTGATATACAAGAAAAATATTTTTCCCTTTTTTATTATTTTTCTTTTTTTTTTGAGAAAAATATTTTTCATTTTTTAGGAAAGGGCTATTTTGTATCAAAAGCTAAAAATACATATTTACTCAATGCAAGTTCCAAATAAAACCCAACTTAATACACAGTGAATTACAAAGATGCTAGGAAAATGAGTAGACATGTTAAATGTAACTAAATTTACAGTATTGCCTTGATATTGTCCATTTGTTTTTCATCTTTACATAAGGCTCAAGTTCTGGAGTTATAGGTTTTATTTTTCTTAAAAATCGAAACACCGATCTTCAAGGTAACTAAAGATTTATCTGGGATCGTAGAGGTAGTCTGCTCCGTGTACCAGAATGCTCTGTAGTTTCTTCCACTTTAGACCTCTCCACTGAGTTAATGCCTCTGTTTTCTTTGTCTTTTCCATGTGATTTTTTATGCTGTCGAAGTAAGGGGAGAAATTAAGTCAATATAAAGTAACATTTGATACATATTAGCTACACTCTATATTTCAAAGTTCTACGGGTTATAGGCAAGAAATTACGTGTGGAAAAGGCTCAGTACATATCGGAGCCAAAAATTTGTTTGGCACGTAGAAATGAAGGCCTTCTTCATCTTACCATCCATGGAAGGAGTGAGGTGAAAGAATTATTAATTTTCTGCATGATTTTCCAAGGCATAGTTATAGACTTTACTGCTGGGCAATGGTTCTCAACAAGAAGCAATTTTACCCCCCATAGGATATTTGGTAATATGTGGAGACATCTTTGGTTGTTAAAACTAGGAGGTGCTACTGGCTTCTAGTGGGTAGAAGCCAGGGATGCTGCTAAACATCACGTAATAACAAGATAGTCCACCACAACAAAAGATCATCCAGCTCAAAATATCAATAGTGCCGCTATTGAGAAATCCTGCTATAGGAAAACAAAGATTTGATATCATGCAAAAAAGGCAATTCTATTTTAAGCAGAGAATCTGATATATGGCTACCTCAGGACATTTTTTTAACCGTATTTTACCTTTTCTCTTAAACTTATTTCATATTTCTCACGAATTATATTTCATTGGAATTCTCATATTTGTCCATAGAGAGCTTTAGGAGACTAATGACATTCATTGCAGAAAAAAAAAAAATCATCCATGCTGAGACAAATCATAAACCAACTTCAGAATTTCAAACCCAGAAAATTTCCCCACACAAAACTGCTGCAGGGAGAAAATAATTTCAGACTTCGGCTGAAGGTTTAAAATCCAATCCCAAATCTTTTCTGGTACTTAGGGTCTTCCCTGCCAGAGCTGAACCATTAAGCCTAGCCTTCAAAATGCCATAAATGGTAATATGAAAGGATTTCCAGCCAGGGGATTAAGTAGTCACAAGGGTTCTCTTTTCTGAACTTTCCTTCTTTCCTTAACTTTAAAGATAGCAGGCAGGATTGAAAAATGAAAAGAAACACATTTAGAGTTCTCGCGTAGTAAAGAATAAAGCAAAAGGTAGAAAGGATTTAGGGATAAAATTACCTTGAGGCAAAGAGAGAGGAGTTTAACAGAAATTAAGCTAGAAGTTTTAATAGCTGAAATCTCAGATGGCGGGTCTTTAGGCCTTGGTGGGAAGACCTGCAAGTCTATGAGGTACAAGAACATACACTTCGAAGCAGACTGTAAAATGTAGACATCAATGAGATGTCTTATGTGAGAAAAATCCTTCCATCACAGACTATATTTGGGCTCATGTCTTCAAAATAAAGGGAAAGATGCTGGACAGTTTAAAGTGCCATGCTCCCAGCAGTGTTAAAAAGGAGTCAGGAGGGCACCTAGGTGGCTCAGTTGGTTGAGCGACCGCTTTCAGCTCAGGTCATGATCCCGGAGACCCGGGATCGAGTCCCACATCGGGCTCCCTGATCGGCGGGAAGCCTGCTTCTCCCTCTCTCACTCCCCCTGCTTGTGTTTCCTCTCTGTGTTTCTCTCTGTCAAATAAATAAAATCTTTAAAAAACAAAAAAAGAAAAGAGTTAGGAAAGGTCACATGATTTAACTGCACAAGATTAACTTGGTTGAGGAGGCTCAGGAAACATGGGAGAATCCTTAACAAGAGAAAAGCCTCAGGTAGTAGAAACTGATATAACCTGAGAGTCCTTCAGTCTCTGTCTTTTAAACCTCTTAGCTTTCAAAGTCTGAGTAGGAGCAGACATCGGCTCCAGGACTTCCAGGTCAAAGGTGGAAGGAAGAGAGAAATGGCTGCTCTCCATATCCATTGTGTGTATATAGGAAGTGGAAGGGAATAACTGTAAAACCTAAAGAGTGCTATGTGAGGATGGAGATTAAGTTAAACTTTGCCTTTAATTTTCCTACAGAAAAATTCCTACAGAATTTCCCTACAGAAATTTTCCTGATCAATTTTATTTGTGTAAATAATTTAAATCAGAAGAGTTAACAAGCCAAGCCATCCCAAAGGGATGACAAACTATTTTGCTGTTCCACCCACGGAAAGTAATGCCTTCACATTTAATAGCCAATGGCAGACTTCCATCAGATGTGGAAGGGTGATAGAACTCCCTTTCACAGGATAGAACAACGTACCTGGAAAAATGGAATCCCACCACTTGATGAACAATCCACACCAGCATCTGTAGATGGCTCCTGACTTAGAGGTTCTTCAACAGAGTGTCCTAGAACTGACTTTTCTTCATCCATGTCCTAAAGTAAGAAGGTAGATGAGTGATTAAGTCCAAGGACTTAAAAAAATCTTCACAAAATTAAGTGCAGCTTTCTTCTTTGAAAATAATACAATGTCCATTATGTAAAAGTTAAACCTCAACCAAATTAGTAGGAAGTCTAAAAAATAATGAGGGTGCCTGGCTGGCTCAGTCAGAAGAGTATGGGACTCTTAGTTTCAGAGTCGTAAGTTCAGGCCCCATGTTGGGTGTAAAGGTTACTTAAAGAAAAGAACTCTGAAAATTAAAAAAATAAAATAAAATAAAATAATCCCAAATACGTTTTCTCATAGAGACACACCTGTAATAAAGTGTTAAAAAATAGTAACCCCAGAATAATGGGATTACAGTTTTTTATTTTCTACTTCCCAACTTGTCTGTAACTACTACAGTTAAGAGCACAAACTGTGGAGCTCTTCTAGGTTCTAATTCCAACTCCATCCTGCGACGTGGGACAAGGTAATTCTTCATTTCCTCACCTCTAAAAAGGGGTCTAGTACTAGCATCCACTTTATAGTGCTACTGAGAATGTTAACTGAGTAAGTATGTATGTAAAGTGCTTTAGAAAAGCTCTGGGGGGCGCCTGGGTGGCTCAGTTGGTTAAGCCACTGCCTTCGGCTCAGGTCATGATCCCGGAGACCGGGGATCAAGTCCCACATCGGGCTCCCTGCTCGGCGGGAAGCCTGCTTCTCCCTCTCTCACTCCCCCTGCTTGTGTTCCCTCTCTGGCTGTGTTTCTCTCTGTCAAATAAATAAAATCTTTAAAAAAAAAAAAAAAAGAAAAGCTCTGGAACATAATAAGCACAACATAAATATTGGTTATTATTATTTTAATAATAAAAAATGGCCAGATTAAAAGCAGCAGGCTTAGGCTTAAGGGCCAGACAACTACCATTAATGTGACAGTGATGGTTTTAAGGGCAAAGAATAAAATTGTTCATTTGAAGCTGATGAAATAAGGAGTTCATGAGAGAGTTCTAAAATGATGATGCTTTAAATTTTACCTGACTGATCTCTTCCTTATTGTTTTCGGAACAGTTTAGCATCATTAACAGTTCAGGCTGCTTCCTTTTCAACTGATCAAGCAGCTGTTCACGTGGTTCGGTTTTCACAAGTGTCGATGGGTAGAAGTAATTTTTCCTCTGTGGTGTCGTACCTTTAGTGGACAGCACATAAATGGGAAACAACTGAAGCATGGCATAGGAGTAAGATATCTTTTTTAAAATGTATACATCCCCATGAGTCTCTATCTTCCAAAGATATAACCATTGCCACACATAGGAATCAATCCTGTTACTTGTCAGGCGTAGACTGCCTATAACTACTATTTCTTAACTTGACAAATGGTCTTAAATAGACTCAACTATTTTCAGGATTCAACCTATCCCCAACCATGAAATTTTGTCCATCTCTGAGATGTACAAAAGATGCATTGTAGGCTCTAAAACGAATCAGTGTTCTGAGAAATGGCAGCATTCCTGGAATAAGTAGTTTTCTCAAGAATAACTTTGATAGGATAATCATTTCCCTGTAAATTTGGTGGCAGCTAAATATTAACCAATTGCATTTCTTTTTTAAAAAAATATTTCATTTGAGAGAAAGAGGGAGAGAGAACGAGTAGGGGAGGGGCAGAGCAACAAGTAGACACCCCACTGACCACAGAGCCTGACACGGGGCTCATTCCAGGACCATGAGATCATGACCTGAACCAAAGTCAGATACTCAACCTACTGAGCCACCCAGGTGCCCCACAATTGTATTTCTTTGTAACAAACTCATGCTCTCATATTTTACACAAGCACTTGTCTTTTTGCTTAACACTTATATTTCTAATTTCATTGAAAAGTGGAAATAAGGGGCGCCTGGGTGGCTCAGTTGGTTAAGTGACTGCCTTCGGCTCAGGTCATGAGCCCAGAGACCCGGGATCGAGTCCCACATCAGGCTCCCTGCTCAGTGGGAAGCCTGCTTCTCCCTCTCTCACTCGCCCTGCTTGTGTTCCCTCTCTGGCTGTGTTTCTCTCTGTCAAATAAATAAAATCTTTAAAAACAAAAAAACTTAAAAAAAAAAAAAGGAAAGTGGAAATAAATATTACAGGACTCTTGTGGAAAAAATAAACTAACATTCTTTCTCATCGTCTCCTTTTATATTTGCTTTATATACTTTTTTTCAAAAAAAGCTTTCAAGTATAATTTACATACCATAAAATCTATTCAGTGATTTTTAGTAAATTTACAGGGTCTGCAATCCTAAATGCAATCCAAAGAATAGTTCAGTTACTCATCCTGTTAAATAGCTTGCATACCTTCTTCCATGAAGGCTTCCTTAAGTCATTATAGCCTAAAGTACTCTGCCATCTCTGACAAAATGAGAGGCTCACATAAGAAAATGCACAATATGGTAAGCTTTTTCCATTAAACTAAATTTATATAACTACATTCCTCTACTATTTCTGGCATTAAAATGCCCTTTTACAAACTGTGCTAGATAGATGATTGCTGGTTTACTTTTTATTTGCTTTTAAAATATCTTCTCTTTGGGGCACCTGGGTGACTCAGTTGGTTAAGTGTCTGCCTTCGGTTTAGGTCATGATCACAGGACCTAGTCAGACTCCTTGCTTGGCAGGGAGCTTGGTTCTCCCTCTCCCTCACCCCACACCCTTGCTCCTGCACGCTCTCTCAAATAAATAAACAAAATCTTTAAAAATATATTTTCTCTTGAAAAAAAAAAAAAAAAAAAAGGTTTCCGTTCCTCTGCCCTTCCCCACCCACCCCTATGCGCTCTTTCTCTTTAAAAAAATAAAAAATAGGGGCGCCTGGGTGGCTCAGTTCATTAAGTGACTGCCTTCGGCTCAGGTCATGATCCTGGAGACCCGGGATCGAGTCCCACATCGGGCTCCCTGCTCGGCGGGAAGCCTGCTTCTTCCTCTCTCACTCCCCCTGCTTGTGTTCCCTCTCACTGTATTTCTGTCAAATAAATAAAATCTTAAAAAAAATAAAAATAAAATAAAATAAAAAAATAAAAAATAAAAGGGGCACCCAGGTGGCTCAGTTGGTTAAGCATCTGCGTTTGGCTCAGGTCATGATCCCCACCCTGGCTGGGCTCCTTCCTTAGCAGGGAGCCTGCTTCTCCACCTCCCTTTTCATACTGCTTCCTCTGCTTGTGCGCATGCTGTCAAATAAATAAAATCTTTTAAACAAGCAAACAAATAAATAAAGAGGGCCTGCCCGGGTGGCTCAGCTGGTAAAGCTTCCAACTCTCAATTTTGGCTCAGGTCGTGATCTCAAGCCCCTCTTGGGCTCTTTTCAGCCTGAAGTCGGCTTGTCCCTCTTCCTCCCCCTCTGCTCGCACACACACTCTAAAACAAATAAAAAATCTTCTCTTAACAAAGCTAGTGCCCTAAATATTTGTAACATTTTATTGACTATAATGCCCAAATTTTATGACAAGTACATGTCACCTATATCATGACATCTAATCTTGATTTAAAGATATTTTAGGATTCCACTTTTTCCATTTGAGGTAACTACAGTGAGATGGCAAATTCTGATCAGGCAATGGCAGAACCTAGTTTTTCTGAACATCTGACACAGTACAAAGTTGACGTCAATTTCAAAAATGTTAGCAATTCTCTTTCCCTTTAAAGTACCTGTTGGGATATCCAGTTTCAGATCCTGTTGTAGAAAGCAATTAAGCTTAGTCAAGCCAATTTTTATGGTTTCATTAAGTTCTAGACTTTGTGCCATTAACTTTTCTTCATCAGTAGTTATCTGATCAAAAAAAATGTTACGCTGATTCTCATTAGCTGCTTTATGTCCATTTAATTTTTCAGTGATCTCTGAGCTTGCAGCCTCACAACCGTGGTTTACAACCTGTAAAGGATGCAAATGAGCTCTCATTATCAAAATCAAAGTTGTTAGTGTTTTATTCAATACATTATTTCCCCTTATCTTGAAATTTTCCATAGTAAAAAATTTGAACAACATATGCAAAAGTAGAGAGAACGCAGTTTCAAAATTTATCAACACATGAGCTATAGATAAAACAAGATTAACCACTTACTCCTCCTCCTCCCACAGAATTATTTTAAAGCAAATCCTGCATCATTTCATCCATTTATTTCAGCATACATCTCTAAGAGTTAAGAGCTGAAGACTACTCTCACAACTAAAAAACCTGGCATCAATTACCTTATGTCAAATGTCTAGTCAGCATGCAAACTTCACCAATTATCTCAAATGTTTTTCACAATTTTATCCTTAGATTTGGTTAGATCTTAAGTAGATGACCATATAATTTATCATCTAAACTGGGATAATTTTCAGAGTGAAAAGGGCCATTCTTAATAACAATTACCTTCAAACAACAGATGTAAACAAGGATTATCCCTGGCAAACTAGGTCTTAAGACCCTCTGGTCTTAACTTTCTTTTAATATAGGATATTTTTCCTTATACTTTTTGAATTGTTTGGCAAGAATATTTTGTATGTGGTGCTAAAAGCACATATGCCTGGTTCCATTTCTCACATTAAGATTAATCAGCTGGGAGACCTAGCTATCTCAGTTGGTAGAGCATGTGGCTCTTGATCTCAGGTTTGTGAGTTTAAGCCCCACTTTGGGAGTAGCATTTACTTAAAAGAAAAAAAATTAAATTAAATAAAATTTAAAAAAAGGAAAGAAAGAAAAAGATTAATCAGTGCATTTGCATGTAATCACCCTATTAATTATAAAGTTCTCTGTCAAGGGGTACCTGCCTGGCTCAGTCAGAAGAGCATGAGTTTGATCTCAGGTTCATGAGTTTGAACCCCATGTTGGGCGTAGAGATTACAAAAACAAAACCCCACAAAACTTAAAATAATAATTAAAAAAAGTTTTCCATCAGTTTTTATTTTATTTTTTAATTCTTTTTTTTTTTTAAGATTTTTATTTATTTGACAGACAAAGAGAGATCACAAGTAGGCAGAGGCAGGTAGAGAGAAAGGAGGAAGCAGGCTCCCCGCTGAGGAGAGACCCTGATGCAGGCCTTGATCCCACGATCCTGAGATGATGACCTGAGCCGAAGGCAGAGGCTTTAACCCACTGAGCCACCCAGGCGCCCTCCATCAGTTTTTATCAAATGGTGTGACAATAACTAATGTCCATAGGGGTTATCTCATTAGGATTGCAAAATGGTGGTTTTCAAATTCTGTCATTTCTTCTGCATTAGCTGGGATTCTTCTATGAAACACGTTTCTTCATCTACTATCCTGCTAAACCATGATAGAATTCTTTCAGCAAAGACAAATGGATGCTCAACTGTTTCTCTTTATTTACCAGTTTTCAGAAAAATGAACTGCTTCTCTAATATGATCCAAAGGAGATCTATGAAATTTTTATGAATTTACCAGCTTTTAATATATTGAATGTATTTTAATCTTTATAGCAATTGCTCCTTTTGATACTCAAATTATGCCATCTTTAAACAAAGGAATGTCATCAGGTAGGCTCCTATGTTTTTTTGACACAACTCTACTCATCTTTAGTAATAGCTTCCTTACTTTCTGGTATGACAGAACCTCTAAGCTTATCTGGTATATTTCCTGTTTCAATGTGAAATCAGCTATTTCTCCATTAGCCCCTGTTCCTTTTGGTAAAAATAGCTTATATATAGCATAAAATACTTACTATTTATTTTCTTATATTCTTTTACATAGCTCCTGAAAATATTAGTAAAATCCTTTTATAGCACAGAAAGAAAAACCAAGCCACAAAACTCATGCAAGTGTTCAGATCAAGCAAACACACAAACCTATCAAATATCCTTTGAGCAATCAGAACAATATCCTAAATATTTAAAGCAGTAACAGGTTTGAATGATATTCAAAACACAGTGTGTCCTTAACAGAATGAACTAACAAGTCAAAACCAAGAATACAGGACAGATCAGACCCAGGAGTTAAGTAATTTCAAGCTTTAGAAGACAAGTGCATGAAACTAAAGCATGTATAAGCATACCAACTATTACGCTTAAAATTTAATTCATGATTTTTTTAAAAACATCTGTTTTGAAACAAATTCTTAGCCAAGAATACTTAATTTTCTGATTATCACTATTCTCTTCACAGTAGGTTCCAATTACAAAGTTATTACCTTCAGTAAGTTCTGAAGTTCTTCTTCCCTTTTATTTAAGCAAGACACCCACTGTTCAGAAAAAGAAAGTGTGCTTGTGTTCAGTGCCTCACATCTCTGTTCAGTCTCTTGAGATACTACTTCAAGTTTGCTACTGAGTTTATCACAGTGTTTCACAGACTCTTCAACCAATTTTGTACCTTCTTGGTTAAAGTGTCTGAGTTCCTGTGACAAGCCATCAGAATCAGCACAAAACTGTGTATTATAAGAGGTTGTTTTGCTGATTATATTCTTAGATTTCCTGTAGAAAAAGAGAACAACACTGTTAAAATGGAAAACTTAGACATGAAAGACCTATAACTTACCCAAGATCACACAGTTCAAACATGGCATATTTGAACCCAGACAGTCTGGCTCCAGAGCCCATGTTCTTTTTTTTTTTTTTTTTTTTTTTTAATATTTTTTATTTATTTGACAGAGAGAAACACAGCCAGAGAGGGAACACAAGCAGGGGGAGTGAGAGAGGGAGAAGCAGGCTTCCTGCTGAGCAGGGAGCCTGATATGGGACTTGATCCCGGGTCTCCGGGATCATGACCTGAGCCGAAGGCAGTTGCTTAACTAACTGAGCCACCCAGGCGCCCCAAGAGCCCATGTTCTTAATCAGTCTTCTACAGTGAGAATGGATGCTTTGGCCACTGTCTTTCACAGCAGACTGACATCATATCTATCATTAAATAACCTTTGGAAATGTCTCTTTTCTCATAAAACCTTTTCCAGCTTTCCTCCAGATATAATGCTTTACTTTATACCAATTATAGTAATAACTATACAATTACTAAAATAAAATCTTCTCATCTGTTTTTTTTCTCCTACTAGATTATGTTACTTAAGGGCATCACCTGCAGCCTCTAGTCTAGTTACTAAACTGTCCACAATAAGTCTGTCATTCTGTTCAAGTTTTATTTTGCTTATGTTATTAAATAAATGGTATTATAAGACAAAGTCAACTATAAAGCTTTTTAGTAATTAAAAAGATTATACTGGAGTGTAACAAACTATATACCTAGCTTATTTACACAGTACATTGCAATGTAACCCTGATAGAAAACTAAAGTCCTCTTAAGACTTCAGAATTAAACTTTGGTGAATGGAAGTTACCCTCTATTACCACTAGATGGTACACCATGTGAGGAAGCCAAATGAGGAAGCAAACAGACTGAAAACTAAAGTTCAACTATAGGTTAAATAGAAATGATTGAAAATGGAAAAGAAATTCAAGTGATAAGCTTGGAGACTATCAACATAAATCTAGTCCCTCAAGGAATCACAACCTAGTAGAAGATGAAATTTATTCACGAGTGACTACCATCCATGACTATAAGTGCCATAGATAGGCAGTGAGTGGCTCTCGAACTTCAGTATACATAAACCTCCCCTAGATTCCTGGGCCCCTACTCCTGGCTGATTCTTTTACACAGTCCCTGGACCACACTTTGAAAACCACTGGTATAGGCAATAAATGTCAGGAAGATAGGAAAAATGGCTTTCAGAGGGCTTAAAAAAAGTGTATCATAGTTCCCTAGCTGTTTCAATCCTATTCTAGTATGCCCTTCAGAGCTGTTAAAAAAATCAGAAATCCTTAAGTCTAGACAGTAGAAAAAAAATGTGGGGAAACACCTTCTGGACTCAAGATCTAGAAAGAAGAGTTCAGAATGGGACATGATACAATGAAGAGGATCAGCAACGGAACTAGAAAACCAACGATAGGAGTTAGGTGGTAAAATAGGTGATAGCTAGAATTCTAGAACAGCACTATTCAGTAGAATATAATATGAGCTACATAATTAAAAAATTTCCAGTAACAACAACAAAAAATCCTAGTAGCCACATTAAAAAAGAAAATAAAGCAATCAGAGGAACACTGTCCTGGGTGTATATAGCATATGCAAAAGCAAAATATATGAAAACAATGCAAAAGAGATGGGAAGGAGAAATTGGGAACATACTGTCATCGGTCCTTTTATCACACATGAAACAGCAAATTACTTGAAAGCATATTACCATTATTTAAAAATGTGCATCATGAATCCTAGAAAAATTACTTTAAAAAGGTAATATGAAAGTATAAACAATAAGAAGTGCCTGGTAGCTCAGTCAGTAAAGTGTCTAACTCTTGATTTCAGCTCAGGTCATGATCTCAGAGCCTGCTTAGGATTCTCTCCCTCTACCCACCTCCCTACCCCCGCCCCCCACTGCTCTCATTTGTACTCCCTCTTAAAAAAAGTATAAATGATAAATCAATGGAAGAGAAAATGAAAACATAAAAACACTCAAATTAGGAAAGGAATAAAAGGAAACAAAGCACAGAATAGACAACAAATAGAAAACAGCAAAATGGTAGATTTTACTCCAACTATATCAATAAATGAAAATGGTCTAAACACTGTCCCAGTTAAAAGAGGTACATTGTTAAATGAAGAAGCAAGATGACATCTTCAAGAAATCCACTTTAAATATAAAGACGTAAGCCAAAAGTAAAAGGACAGAAATACATTATATGCAAATAGCAATCAAAGGAAAGCTAAGTACTTACATTAATTTCAGACAAAGTAGACTTCAGAACAAGGAAGATTATCAGGGATAAAATGGGACATTACATGATGATAAAGTAGTCAGTTCTTCAAGACATCTCAAACCTAAATGTATATGCATCTAACAACAGAGCATCACATATATGCAGCAAAAAATGATGAGAAATAGACAAATCTAAAATTATAATTGGAGATTTCAAGACCCCTCTCTTAGTAACTGACAGAACAAATATACAGAAACTCAGTAAGGATACAGGTGACACAAATAACACTAACAATCAACTAGACCTAACTGACTTGTGTAGAACATCTTATCCATCAGAAGCAGAATACAAAATCTTTTCATATAGGTAGCACCAAATGAAGCATATCAGAAAGTAAGGGCTCTGAAAATGAAATTGTCTTTGGAACCAAGGCTCACAAAACTGGGCCAGGACCTTCACATTAAACTTAAACAAAAGTGAATGCCTGCCAAAAAAGAAGACTTAAGTATAAATGTGAATCCCCTAACATAATAACCAAATGTTCAAGATACAATCAAAACCATGCTGGAAAATCACAACTTGAATGAGACAAGACAACAGGTGCCAACAATGAGATAATTCAGATGTGGGAATAATTTGTCAAGGGTTTTAAAGCAGCCATATAAAAATGTTTCAATGAGCAATTAAAACACTTTTGGAAAAAATAAAATAAAATCTTAGTAAAGAAACAGAAGAGATTAAAAAAAGAAGGAAATGAAAATCATAAAAGTGAAAAACCTAATAACTGAAATCAATAATGGGTTCTACAGGTTAGGGATGACAAAGGAACATGAAGACAGTTCATAAAATTTACTCAATCTGAACAACAAAGAGAAAATAAACTAGGTATAGCCTCAGAGACCTATGAAACCATAATAAAAGAGGACACATTTGTGTCCTCAAAGCCCTAGAAGCAGAGGGGAAAGAATATAGAGCTGAAAAACATTCAAATAATGGATGAAAATTTCCACAACTGGTGACAGGCTTAAGTGTACAGAATTAAGAAGCTTAGTAAATCCAAATAGGATAATCTCAAAGAAATACATAAGATGACACAATATAATCAAAGCTCCAAAATCTAAAGACAAAGAAAAATATCTTGAAAGGAGCTAAAGAGAAATTCCAATTGATCATGAAGGCCAATCCCAACTGAGGGACACTGTACTAAATAAATATTCTATGCTGTTGAAAAGGAAAGGTCATAAAAGACAAACACAATGAAACTATCCCAGATTAAAGGAGATTCAATAGAAAGGACAACCAAATGCAATGTGTGATCCTAGATTAAATCCTAGAGCAGGAGGGAAATCTTTTTCTTTTCCTATAAAGAACATCAGTGAGACAATTGGCAAAATTTGAATCAGGTCTATAATATTAGATAATAGGAGTTACCAATATTAATTTTCTGACTTATAATAATTATATTATAGTAATAGAAGAGAGTATCCTTATATTTAGGAAATACAGACTGAAGTATTTAGGGAAAAGTGAGCATTATGGCTGCAACCTATACACAGCTAGTTCAGAAAAGATACCTATATATAAAATACTAGAGGGGGCTGGGAAGAGAGAAACAGAATGAAAATGGGAAAGCAAACATAAAATGTTAAAAGAGAAATCAAGGGCGCCTGGGTCACTCAGTCGTTAAGCGTCTGCCTCCGGCTCAGGTCATGATCCCGGAGACCCAGGATCGAGCCCGGCATCGGGCTCCCTGCTTCACAGGAAGCCTGCTTCTCCCTCTCTCACTCCCCCTGCTTGTGTTCTCTCTCTAGCTGTGTTTCTCTCTGTCAAATAAATAAATAAAATCTTAAAAAAAAAGAGAGAAAGAGAGAAATCAAGTTGATAGTATTTGAACTGTTGGAAACCTCTATTCTGAAATAATTTCAGGCAGGAGAAAAGTTACAGAGAATTAAAAGCTGCTTACTGTTCTGTATTTCCCCGGATGCTACTTAGTGGTTTCTGGATGTTTTCACACTTTTCCTCCAAGGCAGAGAATCTCTCTGTCCAAAGATTGATTAACTGGCAAAGTTCCTGTAAAAAAGATGTAGGAGAGGAAGAGGCTGAAATTATGACACCTGAACTTTTCTTCTATAACGACACGAAATATTTTCTCGTAGCTGAGAGTTATACAAATTTTTTTAATATACAAATTCTTGACAAGAGAACTTTAATTCCACTTCTCACCCATAGAGTAAAGCCATGTAACTGATACTAAAAGGATAATATTAAAGGAATTTTTCAAAAAGTAAACAATTAGCAAACTTGGCTACCTTAACTATTAGTTAGTAACAAACTCCTTTCAGCGTGCCTCAAAAAGAAGCAAATACACCATGAGGTCCCCTTATGCTCTAAGAACCACTTTGATAGGGACGCCTGAGTGGCTCAGTTGGTTAAGTGACTGCCTTCGCCTTGGGTCATGATCCCGGAGACCTGGGATCGAGTCCCACATTGGGCTCCCAGCTGGGCGGGAAGCCTGCTTCTCCCTCTCTCACTCCCCCTGCTTGTGTTCCCTCCCTGACTGTGTTCCTCTCTGTCAAATAAATAAAATCTTTAAAAAAAAAAAAAAAAAAAAAGAACCACTTTGACAGGTATACAGTACCAGCGGCTTCTTCACTGATAACACTACTTGATAGAAAAATAATGCTGATAATGTGATGGGCCAATCAGTTCAAAAATAGTATTAATTACTTAAGCTGAAACATTTTACAGAGTCTAGCTGGATCATATTAATAAAATAGAATTTTACCTTTGCGCATACTTGGCATCTTTAAAAACAAGTCCTTTTAAGGCACACAACATGATAGGGACTTAAACTTACAAAATAAAGAAGCTACACTAAAGGCCTAGAAAGAGCAGAACATGCACCCAGCATTCTTATTCACTCTTCAGCCCATTAGCTGACCAACATCTCTAAAATACACATCAGCGGATAATACGTATCCAAGACAGATTATGAATAAAGTGTCAGAATTTTTACTAATCTCAAAGTAGAGGAAAATGCAGGTATTATCAGATTTATCTACACATAGATAGGTGTTCAGAGTTTTACACAATTGTTTTGTTACTGCTGACTTTAAGTTCTAGAATATCTGAGAAACAGCTCACTTAATAAATTTAACTTCCATAAAGCCAGGGAAGTCAAATCATTCATGTTAAAATACTTTCTGGATCATAGGTGTTTTGCTTGTTTTTAAACAACTGCTTCTCAGTTTTAAACATTTCAAAACAGCTAGTATATAAAAAGCTGATCTACCTTAGAACATATACCTAAAAAGATATAGACAGGTTGATGCAGAGGGATGAGAAATTGCTATAATTCCAAATTGCAAGAGTATGTTCTCTACAACTCTAAAGTAGATGCCGTTCAGGCACTATACTCACCACCACCACCCTCAGAGGATCTAAATACTCTTACATGTTTTCGAGGCCTTCGTTTCCTCATTAGAAAACTATGCTAGTGGGGTGCCTGTGTGGCTCAGTTAGTTAAGCGACTGCCTTCAGCTCAGATCATGATCCTGGAGACCCAGGATCAAGCCCCACATCGGGCTCCCTGCTCGGCAGGAAGCCTGCTTCTCCCTCTCTCACTCCCCCTGCTTGTGTTCCCTCTCTCGCTGTATTTCTCTCTGTTAAATAAATAAATAAAATCTTAAAAAAAAAAAAAAAGAAAGAAAAGAAAACTATGCTACTAATAGAACCTGTATCTATAGGACGGGAGTAAGCACACAGTGAGTGGCTCGGAAATGTTAGCTATTATTTTTACTAATTTGATGCTAATCTTTTCTCCAAAAAGTCTCATGCTTATCAATTAGGAAAATGAATACTCTTACTTCAAAGTTCCCTTAACTCTTGCCTAAACATCTTGGATTTGTTTCCTTTCTCATTTTGGATGACAGGGATATGAATTCCCTCCCTCTTGGAGCACCTGGGTGGCTCAGTTGGTTAAGCGACTGCCTTCGGCTCAGGTCATGATCCTGGAGACCCAGGATCGAGTCCCACATCGGGCTCCCTGCTCGGCGGGAAGCCTGCTTCTCCCTCTCTCATTCCCCCTGCCTGTGTTCCCTCCCTGGCTGTGTTTCTCTCTGTCAAATTAAAAAAAAAAAAAAAAAAAAAAAAAAAAAAGAATTCCCTCCCTCTTACCTCCAAAAAACAAGAAAACTTTATTACTCACTAAATCACTTCAATAGTTTTATTGACCAAAGAGTTCCGTCATGTAATAATTAGCCTCATTTAATAAAACTTTACACACTCATTACTCAGGAGTTGTTTTCTGTATATCTGATCTTTATAGATTATGACTTCCCTAGTTTGGAGGTTTGGTTTTGGTTTAAAGCCCAATGTAGTGAGGAACAGCTTACATGGAAGAAGGTAAGTCATGAATTACATTTACAATCAATCAATAAAAATTAAGAATTGTATTAATTGGGGCGCCTGGGTGGCTCAGTCAGTTAAGCGTTCGACTCTTGGTTTCAGTACAGGTCATGATCTTAGGGTGGTAAGATTGAGCCCCGCATGGAGCCCAGTGTGGAGCCTCTTCAGATTCTCTCTCCCTGTCTCCCTCTGCCCTTCCCCCCACCATGAAATCCATGCACTCTCTCTCTCAAAAAAAAAAATAGTATTAATTTGCTATAATTCAAATGTCTGATGTCAATGAGACACAGAGATAGGAAAATTTATGAAAGAGAATAACCACCCATGTTACCACAGGAAAAAAAACAATTTATCAAATTATACTGTAGATACATAATTCATTGTAAATACTATAACCATTTTCTTCTAACTGAACCACCAAAGGTATCTTTCTCTAGCTTTGTCTTGGTGTGATGAAAGGACAATCTTGTCTTTTTTTTTTTTTTTTTTTAAGACTTTATTTGAGAGAGAGAGGGAGTGTGAGCAGGGGAGGTATAGAGGGGGAGGGCGAGGCAGAGAATCTCAAGCAGACTACCCTGAGTATGGAGCTTGACTCAGGGCTCTATCTGACAACCCTGAGATATGACTTGAGTTGAAATCAGGAGATGGACGCTTAACAGATTGAGCCACCCAGGCACCTCTCATTTGTCTTATAGATCTTTAGCATCGGGTTCTAAATATGGCAAATCCTAAAATATTAACTGGTCAAGAAAAGTATTCTTAATTATTTTTATTAATTATTGTTATAATCAAGAGTGGCTATGTTATCTTCATGTTTCTAAATTAGTTCTACAGCATTCTGATTACATAACAGGGATTATCAAGTTAAAGATTACAAAACTTCCTTTTTACACTCCCCAAATCACCTAAATGAGATACCTGTGAATGGATTTCTTTTATTGTCTTCAGTTCTTCAGTTAAGTTTTCACATAGCTTCTGTGATTCAGCCAAGGAAGAAATTGTATTTTCTTGTAGTTCGTGTAGATTGTTACATAGTGTACTGAGAAAGCCATCCATTTCCTTTTTCTGATCTTCTATCTTTGAAGGAAAAAGTTTCTTTCCCTTAATTAAAAAAACTCTTTTTTTTTGAACACATACAAAACAGAACATACACAAGCTAGAAAACAATATAGAGAAAAGTCTTCCCTCTCCAGTCCCTAGAGCCCCAGGCCCACTCTCACCTCAAAGAGGCCACTGCTATCATTTTTAAACACTTCCAGAGATATTTTCTGCAGATGTAGACAGATGTGCATGCATATGCATGTACACATGAATATGCACATTTTCTTCCCCCACCATGGTAGCATGCTATATAGATGCTACTACATAAATGCACACTTATCGTGAAGATCATTTTCTCATTTTTCTTAGCCATGATTCTGTTGATTATATCAGTGGCAACAAGCATCCTATCTCCTCCCAACTCACAACCCATGGCTTTTGCATGTATACAGATGTGGCCACGGATAAATAGAATTTCTTTCTTAAACCACAATTTGGAGAAATTAAAAACAATGTTTGTTACCTTACTAGCCACTGTCAATGAAGTCTTGAAAATATGCTTTAGTTGACTGTTTATTTTCAGTATAGATGCCATCGTGGGGGATAAAACTGTTTCCAGTGAAGTTAGAAGGTCAGTCTTAAGTACATCCTGGTTAAAAAGAGTATTTTCCCTTCTATAAACGTGGCTGGTTAAATGACAGTATCTTAAATACTTTGTTAACACATGCACAGTGAAATCCTAAGTTTCTATTCTCTAATCTTTATAGCCTATAATGCTTATTTGTTTCTAGAGTTTATATTCATCATAAGTTACTTAATCCTACTTATAATAATTAAGAAAATGGTCATGCAGCATACGATAGATTCTTAACAGTCTAATGGAATAGACATCCAAACACTTCAGAAGAGGGGAAAATGACCATAACTTGATAAGATTTCAGCATTGAAAATAAAGGGAATTTTTTAAAAAACTGCGTAAGTAAAAACAAACAAAACCAAACAAAAAACCTGCACAAGTACATTTTAACAAAATAAATTTCAAACAAGTTTAGGTTACTAGTCAAAAAGCCTGAGACCAAATAGCCTTCAAAGGTAGACTTTGAGTTGGAAGTATTTAACTTTGAAGACCTGGTGACTTATATCCTATTGTATCTGAAGAACTTGTCAAGGTCCTTGTTCTTGTTCAGATATATACGAAGTTGAGAATGTAGATTGGGAACTTTTTCTTTTTAGATTGGTAATTTTTACAAAAAGGGAAAAAACTCTGAGCTTAAGTTCCCTTTACTTGGGCAGGGTAAGGAACTATAATAGTGAAAAGTAAAAGGAAAGGGCTATTGGTAATCTTTTGCAAAGAAAAGCTATCATCATTTCAACTCATTCTGTGGAAGCAACAGTCATCTTACAGTCATCTGACTCCAGCAGTGTTTCCAAGGTGGTATAGAACTTGGTAGGAAGATATCAATACAGTCTTGCATTTAGTGCTTGAATCAATTTCCTAAAAGTTAGTACCAACAAAGCATCTATTAACTTTGTCAAATTTGGGTGAATGAAAAAATCTATCAAATACTGTCATATAAGCACTGAATCTAGGCAGTGTCAACTAATATTTATATTTATTTGGAAAATGTTCAACAAATATTGTTAAACCCAAAAGGGGAGGCAGAGAGCTTACCTAAAGAAAAAGAAAATAAGAAATATGGCCAAGGACTTGGCAAATCATACAATTACAAATTAAGGGTATTATTCAAATCAACTATGAAGGAGGTAATACTAGTGCAATTGGATGACTGGTTTCTATAGAACGATGAAAAAGAGCTTTACAGTTAAGGGCCTGATCACACAGATCTGACCCCATTAAATGTCATATGTGTTCCTAGAATTCTAGCAGTTCTTTTTCTTGTACTTTTCAGTACTACTGTAATTTTGAAATTAACCCTCTAATATCCCCTCTGGTTGTCAACTATAACATCAACATAACCATTCCGGGATCCTTGAGGAAAAGAAGATTTACCAATTTCTGAGCCAATTAACAATTGATGGGTCCCCTGAATTCATCTGGTGGTGCTAAACCTGCCCTTTCTAGTTATTATGCTTATTAACTCCTGCTCTTAATGTTACAAGATATAAGTGAAAAAAGTTTCATATAAATGGTTATATGCATTTGGAAGTTAATCTTTCTGGGAGAAAAAAAACAGTGGAGAGATTTGCTTTTAAAAATATAAATCTGGGGGCGCCTGGGTGGCTCAGTTGGTTGGGCGACTGCCTTCAGCTCAGGTCATGATCCTGGAGACCCGGGATCGAGCCCCACATCGGGCTCCCTGCTCGGCGGGAAGCCTGCTTCTCCCTCTCTCACTCCCCCTGCTTGTGTTCCCTCTCTGGCTCTGTTTCTCCCTGTCAAATAAATAAATAAAATCTTAAAAAAAAAAAAAAATATATATATATATAAATCTGGACTCAGAAACAAACTGAGGGTCTTAAAGGGGAGGGAGTGGGGGGATGGGTGAGCCTGGTGGTCGGTACTGAGGGCACATATTACATGGAGCACTGGGTGTGAGGCATAAACAATGAATCTTGGAACACTGAAAATAAATAAATTAAAATATATATTTATATAAATCTGGGGGGGAGGGGCACCTGGGCAACTTAGCTGGTTAAGCATCTGCCTTCCGCTTAGGTTATGATCCCAGAGTCCCAGGATCAAGCCCCCGCATCAGGCTCCCCACTCAGCAGGGAGTCTACTTCTCCTTTTGCCCTTTACCCAGCTCTGCTCTCTCTTGCTCACTCTCAAATAAATAAAACCTTAAAAAATATATATAAGTCTACTCTTAAAGTGATGTTTATAATCATGTCTGTAAAGCTTAAAATGAAACAGCAGTTAACATTGTTTTTGAGGACTTAGCAAAGTAACACTTGAAAAATACTTTAAGAGATTTACTAACAATCAATGTCTGAAGTACAGTTTTACTTTCTGCTGCTAATGATTGTTCTTTTAATATCATATTAGAAATCTGAGAAACACGTATAGACACATTTTCTGGAACAGATGTGAGAGATCCAAGTGCTGTTGTAGTAATTGTGTCTAATGCAGAGACACTGGAAGACAGCAGGTTACCTATACCAAAAGAAAAAAGAAACTTTGACATAAATATATTAATACCAGTTGGAAGTACTTTAAAGAGGTTGAGAAAATTGTATTCTTGTAGAAGTTTGTGATAACAAGCTTAAAATAACTGGCTCATTACATCTAGGAAATACATCAAATATAAATTACTTATGTTCTAGAGTATTCTGCAAGCATATGACATATTTGTCAGTTTATGACCCATCACTACAATTCCCAATAAATCAAGAATCATTGTGATCTCCAGCTACAGGTAATCACAGTACTATAGTAGGTAAGAGAGGTTATAAAATCAGTAAACCAAACTTATTTGGCTTAGAGCGAGTAGACTCTAGGCAATGTTTACAAATGTTTATATTTCTGTATCTTACAAGTTTTCTATAGTGAACATAATGCTTTCATATTAAAAAACTAATACTTCAAGAGTTTTTTCCCTGGGTACCTAGGTGGTTCAAGTGGTTAAGCCTCTGCCTTCCTGAGATTGAGCCCTGCATCAGGCTACCTGCTCAGTAGTGAGTCTGCTTCTTGCTCTCCCTCTGCCCCGCCACCTGCCTATGCTTGCTTGTTCTCTCTCAAATAAATAAATAAAATCTTAAAAAAAAAAAGTTTTTTTTCCTAAATGAAGATAACAACAATAGGAAACAGGAAAAAAGAAGAAACCCAACTAAGATTTGTTTTAAATCAAAAGCAGTAAAAGCATTAATCCCTAGTCTGAACAAACAGTGTGTGCATTGGAGGGGACTACTGACATAGTCACCTCAGCTTTTAGGATATGAAATGTTTTGAAATTAGTCTCATATTAATCACACAAAGACTAGAATAATTAGAATAATTAGAAATGCCTGAACTTACCAAACAAAGCCTTGTGAGCCTCTAGCATGACCTTCTGTTTTGAGCTGCTATCCTTAATTAATTCTTCCATACTACTAAACAGACTATTCAGGTTTTTGCCAAAAATATCCTGAGCTTCTGCGTTGTGCTGATCAATTGCCTTCTTACGATCCAGTTTGGAATGGAGACCAGATACATCTTTTGTAGTTTCTTCAACTGTGGTAAGCAGCTATATATGATTTTTTAAAAATAAATGTTGATAAGATGTATATGATAAAAAACATTTTCTAATGAAAATATCTATGCTACATAAGGATTTCTCCTGATGAGAACCAGTAAGTTTTGGACATTGTATCAGAACACATTTTCAATTCATGTTAATTTATCCAGTTGCCTAGGAATTTCCCTTCATCTAGTCATCTATGCAAGGAAAGGGGATTTTGCCAACCTCATATAGTAATTATGCTTCCTCACAAATTTTTCTATTATGTGTTACTATTTCCTCTAACATGCACCTATTGAACAATTCTTTCAACATCTCCCATCATTAGAAGGTACTTAATTCCGTATGACTGATTAGTTCCAATCATGACTAAAGGGGAAAGTATTGCATCATTGTATTCAATGTCCCTAATGTACATTAAAACCATTTTCTATTTACCATATTTCAGGAACGTTTTTTTTCTTAAGTCGGAAACTCTAGTGAGGAAAATTCAGATAAAACAGTAAAATAATGTTCTTTAAGCTGGCAGAAATATTGTTTGGGGTAGATAAATGAAATTTCACAGTTAATGCGTAAACAAAGGAAAGTTACTTCTACCCATCTCTAATTTCTTTAATGCAAGTACAAATCAAAACAAAAGACAAACCCTGCTGGCAGCATCATGAAGTTTCTCCTCAGTGCTTTCCAAAGCTGATGTAATATATTCTTCTTCAACAAGCTGTAATTTAGTTTCTTGTAAATGTTTTTGAGTGGTTTCAAGTTCCTGTGTCTTATTTTGCAGGTCAGATTTACACTGGTCAAGTTCATTTTTATTGTCCATAAACAACTCTGTAACCTAAATATAACATTTAAACATTTTTTTAAGAATTACAAAATGCTGAACTGGTTGGTGAAACACCTGGCTAGTTCATAATATAATAGAAGAATCAAACAAATTATTTCCATGCAAAAGTTGTGATACCAGGTAGGTTAGTGCATCTTATATGCTATCTGGTCTCTTCCTGTAAATTCATTAAAAACTTTGAGATTAAATAACGGGTCTAGTGTAGTGGCATTAGCTCTTCAGGTTCCTTTCAATACTGACAATGTGAGGGTGGCACAGAAAGGTCACGGTCTCCATCTTAGTTATTCAACATTTGGTTTCTCCTAACATCCACATTCCCTCATCTGATACACACGGTAATGAAAATGTCTCAGCGTTCATTATCTAGCTTTAACAATAAAACCGCACAATTCAGTTAATTTCTTATAATGCTGCCTTAATGTGTCAAAACAGACAATAAAATTATGAAGCAACTTAATTTTAGTATGAGTCAGCAAGAAAAAAAATCTTAAAGAAAAAATATTGGGGCAGAGGTGGAGGGGCACCTGGCTGGCTCAGTCAGTAGGGCATGTGACTCTTGATCTCAGGGTTATAAGTTCAAGCCCCACATTGGGCATGAAGCCTATTTAAAAAAAAAAAAAAAAAAAAAGGCCTGTCTGAAGTGATATACGGATGAAGCACATATGATATTTCAAAGACTTAGTACAAATTAAAATAATGTTAAAAAAAAAGGAAGGGGGGGCGCCTGGGTGGCTCAGTTGGTTGAGTGACTGCCTTAGGCTCAGGTCATGATCCTGGAGACCCCGGATCGAGCCCCGCATCGGGCTCCCTGCTCGGCGGGAAGCCTGCTTCTCCCTCTCTCACTCCCCCTGCTTGTGTTTTCTCTCTAGCTGCGTTTCTCTCTGTCAAATAAATAAATACAAATAAAATCTTAAAAAAAAAAAAAAAGGAAGGGGGTTTTTGCCTGGCTGACTCAGTCATTACAGCATGAGACTCCTAATCTTGGGGTTTCAGAGATGTTAAATTTGAGCCCCACCTTGGGTGTAGACTTTATTAAAAAGAAAAAATCTTGGGAGCCTGGGTGGCTCAGTGGGTTAAAGCCTCTGCCTTCGGCTCAGGTCATGATCTCAAAGTCCTGGGATCGAGGCCTGCATCAGGCTCTCTGCTCAGCAGGGAGGCTGCTTCCTCCTCTCTCTCTGCCTGCCCCTCTGCCTACTTGTGATCTCTCTGTCAAATAAATAAATAAAATCTTAAAAAAAAAAAAGAAAGAAAGAAATCTTTAAAAAATAAAAATAAATTAAAAATCTTAAAAAAAACCAGGTCCCTCCAGTTCTGAAATTTTCTTTTAATATTTGCTTTTCATCTAACATATAATAGTGTTTTGGTTTGTTTTTTTTTCATTCAATATTGTTTTAAATGTAAAAAGCTTACCCTACTTAGCTCCTCCTCAATGGCGCCAATTTTTTCAATCAATTCTACAATCTGTTCTTCTTGAACAGTTAGTTTTCCACTCATGGCTCTAAAATAAAGTTTAATATGAATTTAACAGTTAATATTTTTTCTTAACTCCTTTGAGACTTATGCTCACAAAACTGTGGTAGTTACACATCATCTCTACCATTTATCACTATGATAATGATGCCTAAGTGTCACTAAGCAATGAATACAAATTACAAAAAACTAATGTATCTTTGTCCTTGTTTTATAAATAGACTATTCTTCCTGTGACCCCCATTTTGAAACTGACAGTCCCTACCTATGAGGGGAAAAAAGCATGTGTATGTCTAAAATTTGAGAGGCTTCAAAGCTGACAAATGACTATAACTCACATAGAGATGGGGAGGAATACAACCTAAGTGCAATCAGGAATGTGGAGGATAAATAAGACCCACAGAATCCAGGAGAGGCTTGGGACTTGAAGGGATCAGGTATCACAGAAGGAAGGGGTGAGATAAGGGGTCAAAAATTAGAGAAGTAAGTTAAAGTACATATACAAAGCAATTATACCTTCTACCCCCTGCACACATACCCCGGTCTATATCCCAGCACACACCACCACTAATGTTTTACTAAAGTCATGCAAGAGGTAATGAGGAAAATGTGAAAAATACAGGGGCCCTCTTTGTATTGTTCATGCAACCTCATGTGAATCTATAATTATTTAAAAATTAAAGTCATATAAAATTTTTTTAACTATTTGATCAAGCTACCTGTTAATGTCAAAAGAAAAGGAAGCATTTATAGGAAGCAAAGATACAAAGATTTTAGTTACTGTCACATAAGTGAATTTTATTTCAAACACCTTATTAACAGAAAACGATTATTCTTGGAAATTAATTTCTATAGCCAAGGTCTTACCTAAAATTTTCTTCAGAAAGGTACACCCCATTTTTCTCACGGGCTGCAGCAAGATCTCGTTTCAGACGCTCTATCTCTTCTGTATATTCCTACACAAGAAGAACATTTATAGAACATTGTAGGTGTCAATTTAGCATTTAACTTTTTTTCTTTCATTTTGGGGAGGATATGTAAGAAAACATGTGCTTAGTCCTTTTGTTTTTTAAAGCATGAAAAAGAATAAAAAGTCATAATCATACTTTTCATTCAATATTAATCTGTTTAGAATAGTCTTTCAACAGCTTAAATAAATAATGTAAAAAAAAAAAGGCCATATAAAGAAGATAAACTACAGACTGGCAGAAAATGACTATAAATCACATTTGTGATGAGGATTAGTATCATGAAACATATTAAGAACTTTCAAAACCACAGTAATTTAAAAAATCTAATTAGCAGGGAGCCTGGCTGCTTTAGCCAGAGGAGCATGCGATTCTTGATCTCCAGGTTGTGGGTTTAAGCCCTGTGTCAGGTGTAGAAAGTACTTAAAATTCCTTTTTTTTTTTTTTTAAGGTGGGGGTTGGGGAGCGGGAGAGAACCTGACACAGGGGTCAATCTCAGACTGAGATCACAACCATGGCTGAAATCAAGTCAGATGCCCAACCAACCAAGCCACCCAGATGACTCCCCTCAATTTTTGTTTTAAAGATTTACTTATTTATTTGAGCGAGAGAGACAGAGAGTACACAGAGGGAGTGGGAGACAAGCAGTACTATGTGAGGCTCAATCCCAGGACCCTGAAATCATTACCTGGGCTGAAATCAAGAGTTAGATGCTTAACCAACTGAGCCACTAGGTGCCCCCCAATTTCTTAATAAAAAATTAAAAACCTAATTAGAAATGGGCCTAAAGACATGAATAGACATTTCACCGAAGAAGATATGCAAATAGCAAATTAGCACATGAAAAGATGCTCAATATCATTAGCCATTAGAGAAATGCAAGTTAAAACCACAGTGAGAGGGTGTGATTGCCTCTGGTTCAGGTCATGGTCCTGGAGTCCCAGGACTGGGTCCCTTGTTGGGTTCCCTGCTCAGCAGGGAATCTGCTTCTCCCTCTGACACTACCCTTTCTCATCCTCTCGCTCTCTCTCTCTTTCATTCTCTCCCAAATATCTTAAAAAAAACCCAAAAGACAGTGAGATATTTAGCACTTATTACACTCATCAGACTATCTAATAAAAAGTTACAACACCAAATGCTGGTGAATATGTGGAGTAACTAGATAACTCCTACATTGCTACTGAGAATATAAAATGGTACAGTCACTCTGAAAAATGACAGTTCTATAAAAAAACTAAATGTTCGGGACGCCTGGGTGGCTCAGTTGGTTAAGCGACTGCCTTCGGCTTAGGTCATGATCCCGGAGACCTGGGATCGAGTCCCACATCGGGCTCCCTGCTCAGCGGGAAGCCTGCTTTTCCCTCTCTCACTCCCCCTGCTTGTGTTCCCTCTCTGGCTGTGTTTCTCGCTGTCAAATAAATAAAATGTTTAAAACAAAAAAACAACTAAATGTTCAACTACCATACCCAATAACTTACAGTCTTGGACAATTATTCCATAAAAATGAAAATTTATGTTTACACGGTTACCTAGAACCAAAATGTTCACAGAAGTTCTCCTTATAATTGTGAAAAGCTGCAATCAGCCCATCTGCCATTCAACAGGTAAATGGTTACACAAACTATAGGTATGATATATACATACTATGGAATACCACTCAGCATTCAAAAGGAAAGATCAATGTGTGCAACTCTGGTGAACCTCCAGAAAATTCTGAGTAGTTGTGAAAAATGCAATCCCAAAAGTTTATATACTGTATGATTCCATTCAGTAACATTTTTGAAATGGCAAGAATTTAGATACAGAGCACAGATTACTGGTGTCATAGATTAGGGAGGGTGAATGGGATTGGGAAGTATGTGATTATAAAAAGGCAATCTGAGGGGTTTTGGTGGTCATGACACTGCTCAGTATCTTTTTTTTTTTTTTTTAAGATTTTTATTTATTTATTTGACAGAGAGAGACCACAAGTAGGCAGAGAGGCAGGCAGAGAAAGAGGGCGGAGCTGGCTCCCTGCTGAGCAGAGAGCCCGATGTGGGACTCGATCCCAGGACCCTGAGATCATGACCTGAGCCAAAGGCAGAGGCTTAACCCTCTGACCCACCCAGGTGCCCTGAAACTGCTCAGTATCTTAACTGTGGTGGTTGATCCACAAACCTACATGTGACAAAATTTCATAGAACTAAATACACACACATGCAAATGAGTACAAGGAAAACTGAGGAATGAGTGGACTATTATTAATGTCAGCATTCCTGTGACAATACTGTGGTTTGACAAAATGCATTGAGTATCTTTCTGTATTATTTCTCTCAATTATCTCGACGAAAACTTCGATTAAAAAAAAAAACGCTATCGGGCGCCTGGGTGGCTCAGGGGGTTAAAGCCTCTGCCTTCAGCTCAGGTCATGATCTCAAGGTCCTGGAATTGAGGCCCCATTGGGCTCTCTGCTCAGCAGGGAGCCTGTTTCCTCCTCTAACTCTGCCTGCCTCTCTGCCTAGTTTTGATTTCTCTCTCTGTCAAATAAATAAATAAAATCTTTAAAAAAAAAAAAAACACTATCAGGAAAAAAAAGACAAGCTAGACTGGGAGAATATACTTACAAATCATTGCATAAAGGCTTGTATCTGAAAGATATGAACAACTTAGTAAGAAGGAACACCTGGGTGGCTCAGTCGGTTAAGCATCTGCCTTTGGCTCAGGTCATGATCCCAGGGTCCTGGAATTAAGCCCCACATGGGGGTTCCCTGCTCAGCAGGAAGACTGCTCCTCCCCTGCCCGTCCCCCAGGCTCATGCTCTCTCCCATTCTCTATCTCAAATAAATAAATAAAATCTGAAAACAAAAAAAGAATAATAAGAACACCAACTAAAAGTTGGACAAAGAATTTGTAGACCTTTCACAAAAAGATACAAATGGATAAGAGGCATGTGAAAAGATGCTCACTGTCATTATTTATGAGGGGAATGCTAATTAAAACCACGCTGAGGGTACAATCATACACTTATTAGAATGGCTAACATTAAAAAGACAGACTATAGGGCACCTGGGTGGCTCAATGGGTTAAAGCCTCGGCCTTTCCACTCAGCTCATGATCTCAGGGTCCTGGGATCCAGGCCCACGTCGGGCTCTCTGCTCAGCAGGGAGCCTGCTTCCTCCTCTCTCTCTGCCTACTTGTGATCTCTGTCAAATAAATAAATAAAATCTTAATAAAAAAAAAGGGGGGCGGCGCATGGGTGGCTCAGTTGGTTGGGCGACTGCCTTTGGCTCAGGTCATGATCCCGGAGACCCGGGATCGAGCCCCACATCGGACTCCTTGTTCGGCGGGAAGCCTGCTTCTCCCTCTCTCGCTCCCCCTGCTTGTGTTCCCTCTCTGGCTGTGTTTCTCTCTGTCAAATAAATAAAAATCTTAAAAAAAAAAAAAAAAAGACAGACTATAACAAGTGTTGAGGAGGATGTAGAGAAACGCAACCCTCACACATTCGCTGTGGATGAAAATTTAAAGTGGTACCGTCACTTTGGAAAACAGTTTCTTAAAGAGTTAAATGTACACTTATTGTGCAACACAGAAATTAAACTGGTAGTATCTACCTAAGAGGACTTAAATACATCAACACAAAGATTTATGTGATAACATTTATAGTAGCAACTACTGGAAAAAATTCAAGTGTCCATCAGCCTGTGAATGGATAATACCATTCAGCTAAAAAATAGTCTATGATATATGCTATAACACAGATGAAGCCCCGGTGTTAAGTTAAAGAAGCTAGATATAAAAGATCAAATATTGCATGATTCCATTTAAGAAATATATGGAAAGGACAAATCTACAGACAAAATGTATATCTGTGGTTGACTGTTTGCAAAGGGGCATCGGGGAACTTTATAGTGATAGAAATTTTCAAAATAGATTATAGTGATATTGCACAACTATATAAATGTACTAAAAATCACCGCATTTCAGGCTTACAATGGAGGAGTATTATGGAAATTATACCCTAATGTGTGGTAATTATACCACATTAATGCATGGTGATTGTACCTTAAAGCTAAAAACAAATTTGGCAAATGTAAATAACTACAAATTTTGCTTACTTGATAGAGCTGGTAAAGTCACATTAGTATTAGAAAAAGCATTTTAATATATTAGGTAATTAAAATCATTAGATGAAAAGCCTTACCACAGGCAACTGAATAAATCTTTTAACAATTATCTATTTCAGGTCCTTATTTTCACATTTGTCAAAAAATATATTCCTCCACAAAATTCACAATTACCTTAATAAGAGCTCTTTTGGTGAGTTTCTGGTTAACTTCAGGCTTATTTAGTATGTTCTTTGCTCTATGAGCATATTCCAGTGTACTCAGAGTTTCCTGTGAAGAAAAGAAAATGCCAATTACTAAAGATACTATGAGAATAATGTGGTTATCTAAAATGATTATAACTTACAAGAAAAAAATAACTAACAAGAAATAATTTATGGTTATTTCTAACCTAAAAATCCATGATTCACTAGGACCACTATACCCAACTTTTACAAGGAAATTTGTTCAAAACATCCTTTTTTCCCCCTTCTTTCTAATTTTGAAGGTCATCTTTATAATTTGTCCTAAGAATTTTTTACTTCAGTCTTCACACCCAATGAACCCCTTCGCCTGATGAATAAGCAAAACATCCTATATCCATACAACGGAAAATTACACACCTATGAAAAGGAGAGAAGCATGGATACATGCAAATCACATGGATGAGCACTGAAAACATGCTAAATGTAAGAAGCCAGTCACAAAAAAACACTTATTGCATGATTCCATTTACATGAGATGTCCAGACTAGGCAAATCTACAGATTAAAAAAGTAGGTTGAGGCACCTGGCTGGCTCATTAAGCATCTGCTTTCAGCTCAGGTCATGATCTCAGGGTCTGGGGATCAAGCCCCACATCAGGCTCTCTGCTTACTGGGGAGTCTGCCTCTCCCTCTCCCTTTGCCCCTCCCCACCCCCCGTCCCCCCGTGCCCTCATGCTCTCTCAAATAGAGAAATAAAATCTTTAAAAAAATGAAAAAAAGAAAAATGAAAAAAAGAAAAATGAAAAAAAATCTAAAATAGGTTTTAAAATAGTAGTGACCTAAGGTTAGGAGTAGGGGCAAATGGACAGTGATTTCTAATAGGTAAAAAGTTTCTTTCTGGGGTAATGAAAATGCTCTAAACAGACTTTAGTGATGGTTGCACAGCTCAGCAAATATATTAAAATCATCAAATTACATGTTTTTAATGGGCAAATTTTTTTTTTTTTTTTTTTTTTTTTTAATAATTGAACATTGTATTTTTTTTTTCTTTTTAAAGATTTTATTTATTTGACAGACAGAAACACAGCCAGAGAGGGATCACAAGCAGGGGGAGTGAGAGAGAGAGAAGCAGGCCTCCCGCCGAGCAGAAAGCCCGATGTGGGACTGGATCCCGGGTCTCCGGGATCATGACCTGAGCCGAAGGCAGTCGCCCAACCAACTGAGCCACCCAGGCGTCCCTTTAATGGGCAAATTTAATAGCATGTGAATTATATTTTAGTAAAGATGTTTTTTGTTTTATTAATTTAAAAAAATATATTTTATTTGTCACAGAGAGAGAGAGCATGCACAATCAAGGGGAGCAGCAGGCAGAGGGAGAAGCAGATTCCCCGCTGAGGAGGGAGCCCAATATAGGACTCATCCCATGACCCTGAGATCATGACCTGAGCCGAAAGCAGCCACTGAACTGTCTGAGCCACCCAGACACCCCAGTAAAGATGTTTTTTAAAATGAAAGGGGAATTAGATAACTTATAAAACCTTTTCTAATTCCATTTAAAGGAAACAATGACAAAATAAGAGATTTCACCATCTTCTTTGGCTTCTCTTGGTTTTACCACCTGTTCTGGTACATCCAATCCCATATTCAGTGTCCTCTAAGAGCTTCCAGAACACTAGCATTCACTTAACTCACTTTTAAGTCCCCAATTAGATCTCCATATCCTGCCCCGGATCAGGGTCCCTGCTCAGCAGGGAGTCTGCCTCTCCCTCTGGCCCTCCACATCCTCACTCTCTCTCAAATAAATAAATGAAATCTTTAAAAAAAAAAAAAAAAAATCAGGGTGCCCAAGTGGCTCAGTTGATTAAGCCACTGCCTTTGGCTCAGGTCATGATCCTGGAGTCCCAGGATGGAGTCCCACATTGGGCTCCCAGCTCTGCGGGGAGTCTGCTTCTCCCTCTAACCTTCTCCCCTCTCAAGCTCTCTCACAAATAAATAAATAAAATATTTTTTTAAAAAATCATCTCCATACCCCATGTAACCATCCACTGCTAATGACCACAGCAATTTCTTTTGAAAACTGTGTGGGAAAAGCCATTAAGTAATTGGCTTTTTAAGATTAAAAACTCTGCCAGGAAGGAGAAACACAATTTTTTCAGTGGTGCCCTCCTCTATGTCCATTTGCAATATCCAGACTCTAACTCTTTCTTAGAATGAAGCTGATTAATGAACTTTTAAAATATGTGATAAAAACATAAAAATAAAAAAAGTAAAATAAGTGATAGTTAAATAAGAATTACAGCAACTACACTTGTAGATACCTATTAAAGGGCTTACCTCAAGATTGAGAGATGCAGGAGAAATTGTTGCAATTATGGATGTTCTTGTACGTCCCCCAAGAGAATCCTGGAGGATCCTAGTTAGCTTAGATTCTCGATAAGGAACATGAGGTGTTCTTTCTACAAGAGCAGTAATAACCCTTCCCAAAGTCAAAAGGGATTGATTGATATTTCCAGCTTCCCGAGCTCTTTTGTCAACTGCTCCAGAACGGCCAATGTTCTCACTTCCCGCAAGATCAACCTTTAATTTAAAAAACAAAAGTTGTTAGTTCTTTTGGACACAAAGACTTTCATTCTCAAGTATAATATATTAACAAGTCAGCAAAATAATGCTTTTTTATAATTAACAATACACTACAAAGCTAATTACCTAGTGACTTCAAAAATATTGTCTAGAAGTACAGAATTTCAAGCTGCTCTGAGGTCGTCAAGAATGAAACAGTTGAGGGGTGCCTGAGTGGCTCAGTCTGTTAAGCATCCAACTCTTAATTTCGGCTCAGGTCATGATCTCAGAGTCGTGAGATCAAACCCCATGTTGGGTTCCTCGCTCAGCCAGGATTCTACTTGAGATTCTCTCTCCCTCTCTCTCCTCTAAAATAAATAAATCTTAAAAAAAAAAAAAAGGAAAAGACTTCTCTTTCCCTCTCCCTCTGTCCCCCACAACCTCTCCTCTCTCCCACTCGAAAAAAAAAAGAATGAAACAGTTGAAAAGAACTACCATATGATCCAGCAATCCCACTTTTAGGTATATTATCCAAGGGAAATGAAATCAGTATCTCAAAGAGATATCTGCACTCCCATGTTCAATGAATTATTCACAATAGTCAAGGTATGGAAACAGTGATGAATGAACAGAGAAAATACGGTATACATGTACAATGGAATATATTTACTTAGCCATGAAAAAGAAGGAAATCCTGCCATTTGTAACAACATGAGTGAACCTAGAATATATAATGCAAAGTGAAATAAGCCAAATTGAAAAGGACAAATACTATATAATCTCCCTTACGTGTAGAATTGGGGGGGGGGGGAGAGGAAAGCTCACTGAAATGGAGAGTAGAATGACGGTTACCAGGAGTAGGGGAATGGGGGAGAAGCATATGCTGGCCAAAGCGTATAAATCTTCAGTTATAAGACAAATAAATTCTAGGGATCTAATGTACACTATGGTGATGATAGTTAATAATACTACACTGAGGGGCACTTGAGTGGCTCAGTTGTTAAGCATCTGCCTTCAGCTCAGGTCATGATCCCGGAGTCCCAGGATTGAGCCCTGCCTAGGGCTCCCTGCTCGGCGGGAGGCCTACTTCTCCCTCTCTCAGTTCCCTTGCTTGTATTCTCTCTCCAGCTGTGTTTCTCTCTGTCAAATAAATAAAATCTTTAAAAAAAATAATAATAATACCATACTGAAATTTGCTCAGAGTAGACCTAAGCGTTCTTACCCCCCACCAAAAAAGTAACTATGTGAGGTGAAGGATATGTTAATTAACCTGATTATTAACCTGATTAAGCATTTCACAAAACATACATATATAAAATCATCACATTTTACAATTTAAATATATAATTTTGTCAGGTATACAAATAAATAATCTTGAAGGGAAAAAAAGAAGAATGGAATAATGGTATTAAGGTAGATACTTACTAAGTTCAACTTTCCAATTTTAACAAGCTCCTCTCCATCAATTGTAGTTTCTTTCATATGTATTGTAACAGAGAAAACTGAGTGGGAACGACTAGAAAATAAGATCAGGTTGTCCAGTCATTTATAATGTAAAACATTATTTGCTTTCTATAAAAAGGAGTAAAGAGGGCACCTGGGTGGCTCAGTTGGTCAAGCGACTGCCTTCGACTCAGGTCATGCGTCCCACATCAGGCTCCCTGCTCGGCAGGAAGCCTGCTTCTCCCTCTCTCACTCCCCCTGCTTGTGTTCCCTCTCTGGCTGTATTTCTCTCTATCAAATAAATAAAATCTTAAAAAAAAAAAAAAGAGTAAAGAAAGATCAAATGCCACAAGATAGAAAAAGATATTATCAGACAGGAGACATTAATAACATTTTGGAAGACAGAGGGTAGATAGAACAATGCTTAGGTTTTGCTTTCTTGTACCTGCTGCCTGCAGAGGGAGCCCCAATAAGAAACTACCTGTAAACACCCTAAAAGACTTAAGAACTAGAATCCTCAGACCTCTAAAACCTGGATGTGGGGTGGGTTTGGGACAGTTGTCTGGTATGTCAGGGGAGAAGGCTTGCAATCAATCTTCCTATTTATAAGAATCTCTTGGAATGTGTCATTACCATAAATTCGAACAGTACCACACAAGTCATCAAATTACTGCTTTCAGTGTCAAGTGCTAGAAAAAGATATTGTTCTGCTTTGAGAATCTCATCAGAAATAGTTAATACCCTCTCTTGGAAAGCAAACAGTAAATAGCAATGATTACCAAAATACTACAAGATAATCACCACTAGACCATAAATTGTTTCAATGTCTATCTTATGTACTGACATTCAGCTTTTACCTGAGGGATACAAAAGTTATGTAGACAACCAAAGAACTCTTATTCCAGTATCAGTGACATTTGGTGAACATCCTTATGTTTGTTAATATCATTGATGATTAGTGAGGAATATAGTAATCTTTAATTTTCTTATTTGTACTTTTCATATTACTTGGAAAGTTTTACAATAAGAATCATACTTTATTTATTATTTAAAATTACAGAAAAGGGGAAAGGCACAGGAAAAATATTAAGAAACTATAAATCTGGGGCGCTTGGGTGGCTCAGTTGGTTAAGCAACTGCCTTCAGCTCAGGTCATGATACCAGAGACCCAGGTTCGAGTCCCACATCGGACTCCCTGCTCGGTGGGAAGCCTGCTTCTCCCTCTCTCACTACCTCCTGCTTGTGTTCCCTCTCTGGCGATGTTTCTCTCTGTCAAATAAGTAAGATCTTTATAAATAAATAAATAAACTTTAAAAAATAAATTAAAAAAAAGAAACTATAAATCTGAATTCAATGTATATTTCATATTTTTCTACCATTATTTACTCATTCCTAATCCAAGAATATGGAATTAATGCCATTAAACATTGAGGTCAACTCTGATTTTGGAAAATTGAATGTTTTCCTTCATTTTATCACGTACATTCATAAAAAGACCTTTACATAAGTCTACATATAAAAAAAAAAGAGTCTAGGGCCACCTGCATGGCTCAGTTAGTTAAGCGTTTGCCTTTGGCTCAGGTCATGATCCCAAAATCCTGGGATAAATCAAGTCCATAGTCGAGCTCCTTGCTCAGCAGGGAGTCTGTTTCTCCCTTTGACCCACCACTCCTCACCCCGCTCATGCTCTCTCTCTAAAATAAACAAAATCTTTTTTTTTAAAGATTTTATTTATTTATTTGACAGAAAAACACAGCAACAGAGGAAACACAAGCAGAGTGGGAGGGAGAAGCAGACTTCCTGCTGAGCAGGGAGCCTGATGAGGGGCTCGATCCCAGGATCCTGGGATCATGACCTGAGCCAAAGATAGACGCTTAACGACTAATCCACCCAGGCGCCCCTGAAATAAATAAAATCTTAAAAAAAAAAAGAAGTTCTAAATTATACAGATATATAAAAAAGCATAAATTTAAAAGTAAGGTATTTAGAGAAAAGAAATAATACCTAGTCTTAAACTCATTTCTCCAAATTCTATATAATTTTTTAAATGGAAAGCTATAATAGGAAAATTTAATTAAAATCATAAAATCACCCATAATTTTATGATTTTCATTACTGTCATTTTATTTTTCTTCGTTCATTAAATGCATATCTAACTTTATAGAGTTGCAGAAATTTGCAATTATAAGGGAGCAAAGGAATGAGATCTAATTTTTTTCAGATTTTGTTTATCTTATTTTTTTTTTAAAGATTTTATTTATTTATTTGACAGAGAGAGAGAGAGATCACAAGTAGGCAGAGAGGCAGGCAGAGAGAGAGCGCAGGAAGCAGGCTCCCTGCTGAGCAGAGAGCCCGATGTGGGCCTCGATCCCAGGACTCTGAGATCATGAGCTGAAGGCAGAGGCTTTAACCCACTGAGCCACCCAGGCGCCCCAGGTTTTGTTTATTTAAGTAATCTCTACACTCAACGTGGGGCTCAAACTCACAACACTAAAATCAAGAGTCACATGCTCTTCTGACTGAGCCAGCCAGGTACCCTGAGGTCTATTTCTAATAATTACTTTGTAGGTCAGGGAAACTGATATTCAGATAAGCACACATTTGGTCAACTGCCAATCCATAGCTCTTTTAATTACGCTCTCATTCTTCCTTCAAAGAGCAGCAGAAAAAGTATCATCTGACTTGTTAAACTGCTTTTCTAGAATTTGGGATTACTTCTATAGGGTGCTATTAAATATGCCCCTTTTTATCCTGGAAAGCTGGTGTTAGTGACCATGTCTTCCTATATTAAAATGAAGCCATGTGGAAAAAGTTTAAAATCATGTTGTACAACCTAAATATATGTAATTTTTGCCAATCATACTGCAATAAAGCTGGGAGGAAAATTAAATGAAGCTATCTGACTTTCTTCTAATCCTTAATTAAACCACAGGCTTTCAAACTTTGTTCTAGGTATACCTGGGAGCCCCCAAAGAGTGCACAGGGAAAACCTTCATGAGGCTGAGGAGCATCCCACCCTCAACTCAAATCGACTACAGCAGGCACATGTTAATGTAGGTTCCTTGTATACGATTTGAGAAAAAATAGTCTACTTTAAAAAGTTTAAATACTTCTCTTCTAATTTGACTGGTCTTTGTTCTCCTTTCAACATTCTTCCAATACTGGTGCTTGCCTCTAAATCTCAAGCCAATTACTAAAGCATGAAATCAAGCATACATACAACCTAGGTATGCAACTCAAATGCTTCGAGCCACCTCAATCTGACTTCCCAGGTTAAAAAGAAAATGGAGCGGAGGAGGGAGGACACTGGCTTTCTTACCTGGAGTATGCATTCATCAGAGTTGCCGCAGTTGTCCGTTTTGCTGCTCCCTTCTCCAAAATCTGATAGACTTCATCCTTGTTGTGTACTGTAATTTCTTCTAAACCTTTGATTATCACGCCCCTCTAACCAAATATCAAAAGATCACCATTAGATTGGTGTGTATACACATATACACACACTGACTTCTTAAAGCATCACACATTAAAATCCAGAGACATTTCATTCTCAGAGACTGAGTTACCTTGTTACGGGGATCATCAAACATCTGTAGTCTCTCAGAAACATCAGAAGATGGATTAAGGAGATCAAAAAGTTCTTCATTATAGATTTCCAACAGAGACACTTTGACTGAAAATTCAGTACCATTATCAGTAAGTTTCTCAAAAATTTGATGAAGAGTACGTGGAATTATACCAGCCAAGGGATCCTGAAATTATATTAATAAGGACTAAAATAAGGGAAGAATGCCATTTACTATGGCAGTTAGAACACATATAACAAGGGCCTCCTTTATGATATATTTAAACACAAATATGATGGGAGACTGGGTGGCTCAGTTGGTTGGGCATTCAACTCTTGGTCTGGGTCGTGGAATCAAGCCCTGTGTATGGGGTAGCATGGGGTCTGCTTGAGGTTCTTTCCTCCTTTCCCTCCCTCCCCGTTCTTCCCTCCACTACTCGCATTCTCAATCTCTCTAAAATAAATAAAATCTTTAAACACAAAAATTTCAAAACAAGTTAAAAAAAAAAACTAACCAAATATTAGAGAAGCCAAATCATTTATGAATGTATACAACAGTAATTATTGTCCTTTGTACCTTCCGCAAGTCTGTCCTATCCATTAGCCACTTCATGTCTGAGCATTACATAGAAACCAACTGAACTAAGCTATTTAAAAAGCCAAGTTTAATAATTCTTTCTAACTTGGCTCATGAGGACATTAATAATACAACCATGTTAACAGAAAATCGGCCCATCTAAGATATAGGATATTCCCTAATTCTAACATAAACACAGTTGTTTCTCAAATATCTAAGCATCTGTAATAAAATTATTATGAATCTCTAAATTTTGAAACTGTGCTTTGAGTCTACTCCTTCTTTCCTATGGTTACAATTCCATAACTTTATTATCTATGTTTAAAGTTATTAATGCCTCAACTATATAAACACTAGAAAAAAAGATCAACCTAAATGTTAACACATTGGAAAATTAACTTAGTCATTAAACTCACTTAAACACTTCATGGAAATCTTTGTAAAACATACTATGTCCTTTCTACACTATCCAGTAATATAGTAATCTTACTTTCTTAAATATTCAAGGTCATTGCTGATGAAGTACCATGCTGCCTCTTGCTATGTTAACTTTATGACAGACTCACTCCCACACTGCAAAATCTTCCTTTTCAAGTTATACTCACATGCCACTTTTCCACAATATTTTGCTCCAACCATTCTGTCCCAAATAGATCCCTCTCTTATAACTTAACTGTGCCATTTATATTGGTTCTTTCTCTCCTAAAGACACCATGTTTCTCAAACAGGAACAATACTATATACTTTTACTAAAATAGTAGTTAATCCTACAATCATGATCTTCCCTGTTTCAAGAAAGAGGTCTTCAAACAGTGTTTTTAATGCAGTTTTATTTCAGCCACTTTAGAGAGAGAAATCTATTATAAGCAATAAGTACCTCCTCCCAAGTGTACTCTTCATTAGGTGACCTCTCACCTTCCATTGTAAAGGTTTTTCCAGTGCCAGTTTGGCCATATCTGTCAAAATTAACAGAAGTGTTAAATAAAAACACATGCCCCTATCTAAACCTTTTCAGCAATTTGAAAAATAGTGTTTTACTCACGCAAAAATAGTGCAATTATATCCCATAATAACTTCATCCAGAATTGGACAAACAACACTTCGGTAAACATCAATTTGTTTAGTAGATGCTCCAAAAACCTATTTAAAAAAAAAAAAAGAAAAAAAAAAGCCAAGGAATTCTTCAGGGAAAAAAATACTTCAAAATTACTCACTTTAAGAACTTTATGTTTTTAATATATTCACTCATTCAGTACACTAGAAACCATTTGAAAAGTCAGAATCAACTCAATCTTGAATTGTACACTAGAACCTAGAAGAAATATGTACACAAGAAGAACTTTACATAGTAAATAATAGAGGAATAGCAGCATTTTAAGAAACAGGTATCAGGGGCACCTGGATGGCTCAGCCAGTTGGGCATCTGACTCTTGATTTTGGCTTACATTGTGATCTTGGAGTGGTGAGACTGAGCCCCACATATCGGGCTCTGCACTCAGCAAGAGTCTGCTTGTTCTTCTCTCTGCTCCAATCCTGCTCCCGCACATGCTTTCTAATAAATAAATAAAATCTTTTAAAAAAAAAATAGGTACCATATCAAAAGTGTATGTTTTCCTTGAGCTCTTGTCGGCCAGTCCTCCAGTTCGTACGCTAACTTCTTTTCGTACATTATCACATTCTACTACAGAATGGGCATTAGCTTTCCGTTCTGCCAAATTAAATGGTCTATAAAAAGAAATGTACAAAGTTATTTAAAAACTCTTAGTTCTCAGATTACAGATGACATTATCATTAATACCTCAGACAATAACAAAGTGAAGTTTTTTGACAACACTATTGGTGACAAGGATTAAATGGGGGACTAAATAATACTGCTAAAGTAGACAGCAGAATTTTTAGTTTCAACTCCCAGAAGTAAAATGTAGGTTTGTTACTCTTCAAAGACAGGTAAAACATGACAATTTTGACAACTTCTTGGAGTACATGCTAACAGAATTAACCTGTAAAAATATGCCAAACTTATTTTTCAGAATTCTATTTCCATTATTCTTAGAGTCTAAGGAAGTTAGGTTATGATGTAATAGAAAGAACATGCCAAATTTGTGTTCAAAATACTAACCTGTCAGTGGATGACTGGCACAAGATAAAAAATAGATAAAAATAATGATTAATACATTGACTATTTACTATGTGTCAAGTACTCACTATTCAAAATGCTTCATATGTGTTAAATCAGTTTGTCCTAGTGGGGAACAGCAATATAAAACAAATGATTATAAGAAAAATAATGTTTAGAAAGGTTATATAAAGGGTACTGCAGGAACATACAGCAAAATTTTAATTGATTGGGACAGGGAGGTGGGGGGAAACATGGATGATGGGAAAGATTCACAAAGGAAGTAATCTAAGCTAAATTCCTTCTTGGGCTTTCAGGAGAGTGAGGACTCTTGAGCAAGTCTGCTTTCATACTCCTGTGTGCATACTTCTCCATTTGAAAAATGGGGCTAAGTAATAGTGCCAACCTCACAATGTAGGAAAAGAAATCCTGCTTAGGGGTACCTGGGTGGCTCAGTGGGTTGAGAGTCTAACTCGTGATTTCTGCTCAGGTCATGATCTCAGGTCGTGGGATTGAACCCTGTGTGGCTCGGCACTGGGCATGGAGCCTGCTTGGGATATACTCTCCCTCTCCCTTTGCATCCCCTTACTTGCTCACACATGGGCACCTCCCCCAAAGAAAAGGAAAATCCTATTTAGCTTACAGTTTCCCAGTGGCTCCCACTATGCTTGGCACACATCCTAGTATCTATTAACTATATAGCTTAACAAATGTCATCCTGGGACGCCTGGGTGGTTCAGTCACTGAGCAACTGCCTTCGGCTCAGGTCATGATCCCAGGATGAGGGATGGCACATGGGCTCCCTACTCAGCAGGAAGCTTGTTTCTCTGTCTCACTCCCCCTGCTTATATTCCCTCTCTCACTGTGTTTCTGTCAAATAAATAAATAAATAAATAAATAAATAAATAAATAAACAAACAAACAAACATCATCCTAGGAGAAATGATAGAAGAGCTGAAAAGAACCATAGTCCACACAGTAGCATCATTCAGATATATTTATACTTAACACACATCTGGGCCAAAGAGAAAGATGTACTCTTGACCTGAGTTCATTTTTCCCATTCAGTTTCACATATTATGAAAGGAATTTCAGTTTCACATATTATGAAAGGAAATGGCAAATAGGAAATTATCTTTCTCCTCACCACTAGACAAACCAAGTTGCTATTTATTTTAAAAGTGATACAACACCTTCTGGCATGCCCCATCCTTGGTATATTTTTAACAGGCAGAACACCAAATTTATGATCCTGGGAAATTTAATTTACCAACTTCCAGGTAATACATAATTTGCTATTGATTGTCCAAGGTAGTGAAACCTACACAATGCACATAACCCACGACATGCAATGTTATTAAAGGTTCAACAAACCGGGGCGCCTGGGTGGCTTGGTTGGTTAAGCGACTGCCTTTGGCTCAGGTCATGATCCCGGAGACCTGGGATCGAGTCCCGCATCGGGCTCCCTGCTCAGCGGGAAGCCTGCTTCTCCCTCTCTCACTCCCCCTGCTTGTGTTCCTCTCTGACTGTGTTTCCTCTCTGCCAAATAAATAAAATCTTAAAAAAAAAAAAAAAAATCAACAAACCTAAGTCAAAACCAACTTATAGGGAGATAGGTCAAGAGTATTAATTAAGGAGAATGCATCACTTTCACATGGTTAAAGCTTTTTCTTTTTTTTAGATTTTTTTTTTTGACATGGGGCTTGATCATGGGTCTCCAGGATCATGGGTCTCCAGGATCATGACCTGAGCCAAAAGCAGTCGCCCAACCAACTGAACCACTCAGGTGCCCCCATGGTTAAAGCTTTTTCAATTAGTTTGTAATTCTTAGCATCTCTCAACTAATCTCTTTGCCTGGATGTGTGATGCATTAGCCAAATGACTATCATTCAATATGTCACAACGAAGTAGTAAATATTCACCGAGATCACACATTTCGAAAAGTTATCAAAACTCCCATTTAAGAGATTTAAGAACTATTTGGACTATAATAAAAAGTACTGCCAAGCCTATATTCCTAACCAAACTTCCCTAATTAGACATTGTAAGGTTCCCGTTTTTTTTTTTTTTAAAGATTTTATTTATTTATTTGACAGAGATAAAAGAAAGATCACAAGTAGGCAGAGAGGCAGGCAGAGAGAGCAGAGGAAACAGGCTCCCTGCGGAGCAGAGAGCCCGATGTGGGGCTCAATCCCAGGACCCTGAGATCATGACCTGAGCTGAAGGTAGAGGCTTTAACCCACTGAGCCACCCAGGTGCCCTGTAAGGTTCCTGTTAATGATGCTAACAAAACCACCAATTTTTTGACCTCACTATAATTGCATTATATTCATTCATTCATTCCATCAATATTCCTCAAGTACTTATTATGTGATAGATATTGTCTAGGAACTGAGGGTAGACCAGTGAACAAAACCAAGGTTCAA
>PITA01010376.1:55032-72391 GCA_004023965.1 Spilogale gracilis
TTTTTTTTAAAGATTTTATTTATTTATTTGACAGAGGGAAAGACAGCTAGAGAGGGAACACAGCAGGGGGAGCGAGAGAGGGAGAAGCAGGCTTCCCGCCGAGCAGGGAGCCCGATGTGGGACTCGATCCCGGAACTCCGGGATCATGACCTGAGCCGAAGGCAGTGGCTTAACCAACTGAGCCACCCAGGCGCCCCTATTTAATGGTATTTAAGCAGAATCTAAAAAGTGAGGGAGTCAGTCAGGTAGCTAGCTATTTTGGTGGTAAAGCTTTCTAGGCAGAGTGAAATTGCAAAGGCCCCAAGGTAGAGCCTGGCAGATGTGTGTGGTGGGGCAGGGAGTTAAGTAGGATGTAATAAATAGCCAGTACCTAGATCATGTGAGGAGGTCTATAACCTTCAATCTGTGGGCCAAATCTGGCCCTTGTCTTACCAGAGACCTAGAATGATTTTTACAATTTTAAAGGGTTATTTTTTTTTAAAAAATCAGATGCTGCAATGGTAGCAGTTCTTTGGTAGATTCATTTCACCATGTAAACTTGAAAACAATGTACCACACAGTCTTACTGATTTCAGGTAAAAGATGTCCAGCAAAACAGCAAGCACCAAAAAACATAGCCCAGGCAAGAACTGTGTAGCAGTTGAGATCAGAAGCCTTCATAAAAGAACAAAGGTTTCAATGGCATCATCGGAACTCAAGTTCTACTGTAAGGAGCATGCCAGGAGTAACTCTTTGCTGAGAAGGATACCAACTTCAGAAAATCTTCTCAAGGATAAAAAAAAAACTTGCATCATCTTATAGTGGGATAGTGCAACAGTTCTGTGTCTCTTCTCAACGAAGCAAATTATAAGCAGCTCTTTAAAGAGCTCTACCTACAGCTATTTGGTAACCACTGCTAATAACTAAAATGCTCTAAACTTGGAAAATGAACTTTGAATCTTCATTTTCCAAGTTGTCTTTTCTCTAAAATATCCTTTACTGATTTAATACAGAATTAACAGTCTTTCTTTCTTTCTTTTTTTTTTTTTTTAAGATTTTATTTATTTGACAGAGAGAAACACAGCCAGAGAGGGAACACAAGCAGGGGGAGTGAGAGAGGGAGAAGCAGGCTTCCTGCCGAGCAGGGAGCCCGATGTGGGACTCGATCCCAGGTCTCCGGGATCATGACCTGAGCCGAAGGCAGTCATTTAACCAACTGAGCCACCCAGGCGCCCCCAGAATTAACAGTCTTGTTTTCCATTTGGTAACTGGAGCATCACATTGGGTTACTGTTTAAGGAAAGCTGGTCTGGACCTTCTTAAAAACACAATTATATACTTTTAAATGTTCAGATCTAAATTGCTAAAGCACTTGTATAGATTAAAATGACAAGATTAGGGGCGCCTGGGTGGCTCAGTTGGTTAAGCCACTGCCTTCAGCTCAGGTCATGATCCCAGAGTCCCGGGAGAGAGTCCCACATTGGGCTTCCAGCTCCACGGGGTCTGCTTCTCCCTCTGACCTTCTCCTCTCTCATGCTCTCTGTCACTCTTTCTCTCTCAATAAATAAATGAGGGCGCCTGGGTGGCTCAGTTGGTTAAGCAACTGCCTTCAGCTCAGGTCATGATCCCGGAGACCTGGGATGGAGTCCCACCATCGGGCTCCCTGCTCGGCGGGAAGCCTGCTTCTCCCTCTCTCAGTCCCCCTGCTTGTGTTCCCTCTCTGGCTGTGTTTCTCTCTGTCAAATAAGTAAAATTTAAAAAAAAAAAAAAAAAAAAGATTTTTAAATAAATGAAATCTTAAAAAAAAATGCCAAGATTAACTTAAATCCTAAAACCTTTACATTATGTTCTTAATAGGACTTAATGCTGACTTGTACACTTCCACAAGTGGGAGGAAAGTTATGTATGTTTTTGTCTTTGTATACACATATATCAAAACCGATTTCCTTATTAAAGCTTCTCTCTATAAAAACTATCAGTTCCTCAGCTCTAGAAGTCATACCTTTGTCTTGACCTATGTATAGATAGAATAAAAGTCTCTTTATAGATTATAATACAAGCAAAGAACATCATAAAAACCATATTCATTATAATACAGTCATCTCTCTCTTGAAATCTTGCTGACCTCTTAGGTTACAATAAACTGTGCCAATTAAAAATGTAAAACTAAAATAAGAAATCAGAAAATTTGTGACAGAGACTACATGTAGCTTGCAAAGTCTAAAATACTTTATAATATTTACTATGTGAGCCCTTTAGAGAAAGGTTTGACAACCCCAAGGGCCTCATAAATTGTTTATTTACTAAAGCTTAAGGATATATTTGCCCTAGGAAAGATATTTGAAAAAGAAAAGCAAGCATGAAAAGAATGAAAAGAAAAACATCTCTTTATACAAAAATTATTGTAAATAATTAGACACAACCTAAGTACTTTTCATTAGTAACAAAGTAAAAGAAATCTCTTTTTAGGTAAGAAATGTATAGGGAATAATAAACATGAATGTTTAACTCTTGAGGTAGAGGAAGGGGGCTGGAGAGGGATACAATAGAGCTCCAAATATAATGATTGTTTTGTTTCTAATTTAGGTGATGGATATACAGATGTTTGTTACTTTGTTCTCTTATAATTTTTTATAGGTCTGACATATTTTGTAACTAACAATAAAAAAGAAAATTAAAGAAAATAAAACTACCCAGAAAAAGCAATACTGTCTAGCCTTATTAAACAATCAATATAATCTAAAAATTTGTGTTTGTGAGGCGCCTGGCTGGCTCAGTAGGTAGAGAATGCAACTCTTACCTTGGGGTTGTGAATTCAAGCCTCACAATGGGTGTAGAGATTGCTTAAAAATAAAATCTTTAGGGGGTGCCTGGGTGCTTTAGTCCTTAAGCATCTGCCTTTGCTCAGGTCATGATCCCGGAGACCTGGGATCGAGTCCCACCATCGGGCTCCCTGCTCTGTGGGAAGCCAGCTTCTCCCTCTCACTCCCTCTGCTTGTGTTCCCTCTCTAGCTGTGTTTCTCGTCAAATAAATAAATAGAATCTTAAAAAAATAAAATAAAATAAAATCTTTAGAAAATAAATGAATAAAAATTTACATTTGTATTACAGGTTACTTCTTTTATTCAATCTTCAAAACAAGTTAACTGTTAACAGAAGCTCTAGAGTACAGCTAGTGCTGGAACTTAAGGTTAAGGTTACTGTCAAATTTCCTCTCTGACACTTAGTTCAGAAAGCTAGCTATTATCTTTGACAACTACAATTCAAGTCACCAAAGCGGAGGAGGTAATAGTTTAAAAAAGTTTGTTCACGCGCATTGTAAAAATGACCTTTTTAAAAAATTTTAGGACCTGTAGATTTACAGAAAAGTTGCTGATAGTTGGTAGAATTTTCAAAACAACAGTGAAAGAAAGAAAGAGAGAGAGAGAGAGATCGAACACATAGGCCACTAAACCGTGGAGGACTTCTAAAAAGCTGAATAAATCAATCTCTAATAAAGCAACAGCTTGTATAACGAGTATGTTCCTCCACTATGGACTAATTTTAAAATGAGGGAGTTATTTGGAAATCAATCTGGGGAGAGTTTGAACCCTCCACCCACTCACCGCGAAGAAACTCTCTCTCTTGGTGTACGGAAGACCAAGCTGCAGCACAATCAGAAAGCTACGCTGCCTTAAGATGTCTCCTTTTAAAAATATACACTCACTCTATAAGTTAACCTTTAAAGTGTAAATACAATGATGTTTCCTTTTTGGCAGGGATTAAGAAAATATTGCATCTAGAAGAAAGAGAACAAGTGATCGATTAGGCTTTTAGAGGATAATGGAGAGGATGGTAATCCCACATCAGTACTAAAACACCTGCAAGGTAGATATGCAGTCATTTCCAAACTGAGAAACTTCAAGGAGTGGCATATAAAACTGCCACCTAAATCTTTCCAACATTAGTGCTTTTAAAAAACATTTTATTTATTTGACAGAGATCACAAATAGGCAGGGAGGCAGGCAGAGAAAGAGGGGTTAGCAGGCTCCCAGATGAGCAGAGAGCCTGATTGGGACTCGATCCCAGGACCCTGAGATCATGACCTGAGCCGAAGGCAGAGGCTCAACTCTCTGAGCCACCCAGGCGCCCCTCAACATTAGTTTTTTAAACGAGCACTTTTCCCTAAAAAACGGCGATCCAATACTCCTTCTGAATAGCAGTTTCAACTATAACCTCCAACACAAATACCCTTTCTTCTGAAACAGACATTAATTTACTGCTCACAGCAATCTGGTGTCATTTTTATCGACCGAAAGCGGAGAACTAGGAAACAGGAAGGTTTGCTCCCCGCAGAAACTGGAAACAAAATTCCTCTCTCGGGACAAGCACAGGAGGGAGCCCGGCAGCAAAGCCAGCAAAGCCCGGCACTCCCAGTCCTGCCAGGTTCGCCGTACCTGCATCTCACCACCACCTGGATGTTCTTTCCCTTCTCCTCTTTCTTCTTCGCGGAGGAATTCGGTTGGGACGCCATGACGATCCCCTCGCGAAGGTCAAGGCCTGACTGCGGACTCCGACGCTGTGGTATGCGGGGGGGCCCTGCAACAGGCGCAGCCCGGGTGCCCACCTCCTCTGCCGGATACTGGCGTGGCCGGGGGAAGCCACGCAAGCAAGCTCGACGTCCCCGCTCTCCACCGGGGCTCTGACTGACCGAGGCGTCTGTCCCGCACTAGCGGGAACCTCGGAATTACCAATATCCTCTCTGCCCAAAGCCTCGGAACCCGAGCAACGACTCGGCGCCTCAATTTGAAAAAGGAGCCGAGACGCCGAGCCAATAGCAGCGTCGGCGCGCGAGGCACCATGGGACGCGGTGTCGTCACCAGAGCGCCCACCCTCGGGGCGTGGCCCGCGGGAAAGTAAAAAGCTGGTCTGTTCCGTACCCGCCTGGACCTCGCAGTCCCGAGGGAGCGACGTGCGGATAAACAGTGTGACTCTTCAACGTGACCTTGCCCAAGTTACATAACGTCTGTCCACCAAAATTTCCTCATCTTCAAAATGGAAATAATAGCAACCAGCTCAGAGGGCTCGGTGAGAATTGAGCTGACGCGGACGAATAGCTTAGACTAGAACATGTAGTGTCAGGAAAGCTGGCCATGATTATAGTTATTATTAGCGAATTGTATGGCACTGTTATGGAAGCAGAGGAGAGAGGTCCAAAGAGAGCCCCCTTCTCGGCAGCAGCGTCCAGAATAGCCTTGAGTAACTGGGGAGTGTTAAGTTACGGGGCGCCTGGGTGGCTCAGTGTTGGGCCTCTGCCTTCAACTCAGGTCACGATCTCAGGGTTCTGGAATCTAGCCCCACATCCAGCTCTCTGCTCAGCAGGGAGCCTGCTTCCCCCTCTTTCTCTGCCTGCCTCTGCCTGTTTGTGATCGATCTCTCTGTCAGAAAAAAAGAAAGAAGGTTACGACGAGTACCAAGTTAAATGTCACTTTCAGGACTCTGAATTTATCTTTTAACTGATGAGGTGTCACCGTTAAATGATTCCAAGCAAAAGGCAGTACTGCACTTGCCTTTTCAGACTACCCTTGGGAAGGACTGACGCAGGCTCAGGGTGCGCTCCCTCTACGTGGCGCTGCAGTCCGCCTCCCCCGGGATGGCTTGAGCCCATGCCCGACACGGTCAGCCTACAAATCCCAGCAGGCAATGCTCCCTGGGCCCCATCCCACCTGGATAACCTCCGACTTTTCGTAGACGTCCTGCGAGCTTCCTGGCGGTGTTTAGGGTGCTTGGATGGTTTCAGGTATGGGATCCAGGCTCAGGAAATACTGAATAGTGGGCTCAAGGAGCTGAGATTTTGGGTTACACTTAGCCTTCAGGAACGTAGATAATCATTTTATTTTTTTTAAGTAAGGCCCAGATGGAATGGAAGACTCTAGGGCGACCTTTGTGTTCCTTACACAGCTCAGATCGCTTCTCACCTTCATTATGCATAGTCAGATGTCTGCTGATATCTGACAGCTCGCCAGCATCTCAAAATGGACCTGTACTGAATGGAACTCTTTATCCCCCTTACCGCCACCCTAAGCCTTTTGTACCCATGGCACTATCCGGACCTTTGGTTCCTTTGTCCTCCACGACATCCAGTGTACCCCTGTTGGTTTTACCGCCTCTGCCATTACTCTAGGCCAAGTTTCTCTCTCTCTAATTTAAATTCAATTAGTTAACATACAGTGTATTATTAGTTTCAGAGGTGGAGTTGAGTGATCAGTCTTTCATAATACCCCATGCTCATTACATCACATGCTTTCCTTAATGGCCATCACCCAGTTACCCCACCCTTCCCCTTAAGCAACCCTCAGTGTTTCCTTTGATTAGGAGTCTCTAGTGGTTTGTCTCCCTCTGTGATTTCCTCTTGTTTTATTTGCCCTCCCTTCCCCAATGATGCTCTTTTGTTTTTTAAATACCACATAACTGAGATCGTATGGTATTGTCTTTCTCTGATTGATTATGTTTCCCTTAGCATAATACCCTCTAGTTGATTCTCCTTGTTACCAATGGCAAGATTTCACATTTTTTGATGGCTGAATAGTAGTACATTACGTGTGTGTTTGTGTGTATACATAACATCTTTGTCCATTCATATGTTGATGAATATCTGGGCTCTTTCCATAGTTTGGCTATTTTGGACATAGCTGGTATAAACACTGGGATACCGGTGCCCTTTCAGATGACTACATTTGTATATTTGGGGTAAATACCCAGTAGTGCAATTGCTGGTCATAGGCTAGCTCTGTTTTTAACTTTTTGGGGAACCTCCATACTGTTTTCCGGAGTGGCCACACCAGCTTGCATTCTCACCAGCAATACCAGAGGGTTCCCCTTTCTGTGCATCTTCACAACATCTGTCATTTCCTGTGTTGTTGATTTTAGCCATTCTGACCTGTGGGAGGGTGAATCTCATTGTGGTTTTGATTCCTATTTCCCTGATGTTGAGTGATGTTGAGCATTTTTTTATGTGTCTGTTGGCCATTTCCATGTCTTCTTCGGAGAAATGTCTGTTCATGTCTTCTGCCCATTTCTTGATTAGATTATTTGTTCTTTGGGAGTTGAATTGGAGAAGTTCTTTATAGATTGTATTTTTTTATTTAAATTTTTATTTATTTATTTATTTTAGATTTTATTTATTTGACAGAGAGAAACACAGCCAGAGAGGGAACACAAGCAGGGGGAAGGAGAGAGGGAGAAGCAGGCTTCCCGCCGAGCAGGGAGCCCGATGTGGGACTCGATCCCGGGTCTCCGGGATCATGACCTGAGCCCAAGGCAATCGCTTAACCAACTGAGCCACCCATGTGCCCCTAGATACTGGTTGTTTATCTGATAAAACATTTGCAAATATCTTCTCCCATTCTGTCAATTGTATGTCAAGTCTCTTTCATCTCTTCTTTGAAACACTGTCCTTAACAAGGCTCCCCGTTTATGCTCTTTTCTCTTCTCCCCACTGCATTCATTAGCAAAGGGAAGGATCCTTTAAAAGAATCAGATCGTGCCCTTCATTCATTTTTTAATCTCACAATAGCTTCTCGTTGAACTTAGAATAAAATCCAAACTCCTGATAATGTCCTGTGAGGCCTTCATTATATCACCTTTGCCTATAACAATCAACTCCAGCCACTAACCACATAGCTCACTACCATGCTCCAGAGCTTCTAAGTGCTCTCTTGCAGCCAGGCCTTTGCATTTGCTGTACCCTCTGCCTGTATCTCTTTTAGTTTGGCTCTTTCCTGACTTACTCATTCTTATCCTTCAAATATCAGCTTTTCCTGGCTACCCTACCTAAAGTTTATTACTCCTTTTTCAAGACCGTGTTCATTTCCGTCATAACACATACTACAGTCTGTGATTACATTGTCGATGTATTGTCTCTCCACTCTGCTAGAATGTAAATTTCATCAGCGACTGTGGATTGACTTAGTCAACGTTGTTTTCTTAGTTGTTTTATTGAACACAGCCTTACACAAAGTAGTCACTCAGTAAATACATGAGGACTAGAAGGAAATTAACCTTTCTCTACCTTGGTTTCCTTATCTGTAAAATGGAGATAATAATGATTACTAATATACTGAAGATAAAAATAATATGTATAAAGTGGCTAGTACATAATAGACAAAAAAAGAAAGAAAGAAAGAGCTAATTTCTTCTTTTTTCCTCAGGAAATACCTGAACAATGTTTATATTAACAGTCATTTGGGTTGATGCAAGAAATTCAACAGTCTGCACACAGGTAGATATAGCTTCCATTTTTCTAGAGCTACAATGTGTCAGACTCTGTGAAACGTTTTGTATGCATAGTCTCATTTAATCTTCAGAACAATTCTCTGAAGTAGGAACTATTATTTCTCACTATCTTATCAATACATAGATCAAGTAAGTTTATTGTCTATGCTTATACAGCTAATAAGTGACAGAGAAGGAACTCAGAATTCTGATTCCAAATCACAGGTTGATCATTCACTGCTCTCTCCCCCACCTATCTTTTCTTGTTCTCAGTGCACATGCATTCATTTTCATCACACCCTTTTGGATGCTTGCCTATGGTCCAGGCAGAGAAGATATAGGCTGTATTATAGTTTCTGCCCTCAAGACAAAGTCTAATGGAGATAGCCAGTGTCTAATGGACATTTGTTAAGAGTTTTGTTACATCACATAGGTGGCTGTCTCTGATACGATATTTTATACTGCCCCAATAGAGCCCAAACTGCTAATCAATACATCTCTCTTGAAAGTCTGTTTATGATTAGAAGTTATTTTAATATTCTAAGAATAGTTAACCTGGATTTCACAGAAGCAACATCACTGCCCATGTGTTTGGTCTGGCATTTAACTTTCAATAATGTGTGTACTTCTTATATAAGTTAAGTGATTTTTTATGTTTCTTAAAATAAAACATGGACATTGTTTTGAGAGTTAAATAGTAACAGTTGGGGCACCTGGGTAGCTCAGTTGGTTGAGTGTCTGCCTTTGGCTTTGGTCATGATCCCAAGGTCCCGGGATGGAGCCCCACATTGGGCTCTCCTCTCAGCTGGGAGTTTGCATCTCCCTCTTTCTCTCCCTCTGTCTGCAGCTCTCCCTACTTGTGCTCTCTCTCTCTCTCTCTCTCTGTCAAATAAATAAATATTTTTTAAAAATAGTGATAATTGACTTAAAAAGGTATTTCCCTGCCTTATCCCATCCCAATCCCTCCAGATCTCTACTCCAGAAGCAACAACTTTCAATATGCTTTAGCTTTTTTTTCTATTAACACATTTCCATTTTTGTAAATAATTTGTATCTACTGTTATCTTTTGATTACTCAACTGGCTTTATTTACTGACTTCCTATTATGGAAGATAAGGATTTAATTATCAGATGTTATGATCCTCTCTGCTTTCCCTCTCCCATACATCGAATATTTACAATACTTGTTAAATAAAAAATCTCTATTTAGGTTATTATGCCTGTTTATTGCTAAACATTTCAGACTAGTGAGATTATGTTTTTTTTCTTTTTGTCTATCCTAAATTTAATAACTGCCTAGTTTTGTTTGCTTACTTTTCCTTGTATATTTCCAAAATTTTCCTATAGCTCCCAGTAGTCTCTCACTAAAATTTTCTGCCAATTCAACACATCAGAAATCAGTTTCCTTTTTTAAAAGATTTTATTTATTCATTTGTGTGTGTGTGTGTGTGTGTGTGTGTGTGAGAGAGAGAGAGAGAGAGAGAACGAGCATGAACAGGGGGAGGGGCAAAGGGAGAAGCAGACTCCCCGCCAAGCAGGGAGCCTGATATGGGGCTCGATCCCAGGACCCCAAGATCATGACCCAAGCCAAAGGCAGACACTCAACAAATTGAGCTACCCAGGTGCCCCAGAAATCTATCAGTTTCAAGTTGTTTCTAATTGGATTGCATACTCTCCAAATTTGCATCCCAGTTGCCATCCCCAGTTTCCTTCTTTTTTTATTCTAAGAATTCCTTTTGCCTTTTTCCTGGGTTGGATATGTTTTCTGGATTTGTGCATTTTTCTTAGTTTACTCCATTTTTAGGTGGAGCACATCCTGAAAAAGAGTGCAGAGGAGATAAATTGCTTGAGAACTTGCTTGTTTTTTTTCTACCCTGACATTGATTGCTAGGCAGATTATATGGAGAATTCCAGAATCTAAGGATTTTTACTTATGATTTTTTTTTCAGAGGGGTGTGTATCAGTTTCATATGACTGCTATAATAAATCACTACACACTTGGTAGCTTAAAACAACAATTTTTTTTCCTCTCACAGTTTATTCTTTCACAGTTTTAGAAGCCAGAAGTCTAAAATCAACTGCAAAACAGTCCAGCAGCTCTTAGACTTACCACATGACGTAGCAATTCCACTCTTAGGTATACATGCAGTAGAAATGAAAAAAATGGGGCGCCTGGGTGGCTCAGTTGGTTAAGCGACTGCCTTCGGCTCAGGACATGATCCCGGAGACCTGGGATCGAGTCCCACATTGGGCTCCCTGCTCGGCAGGAAGCCTGCTTCTCCCTCTCTCACTCCCTCTGCTTGTGTTCCCTCTCTAGCTGTGTTTCTCTCTGTCAAATAAATAAAATCTTTAAAAAAAAAAAAAAAGAAAAAAAAATTTCACACAAAAGCCATTATGCAAATCGCAGTATTATCATAATAGGCAAAAAATAGGTAAAACCCACATGTCCATTCTTTCACAGTTCTGGAGGCCAGAAGACTAAAATCAAATTCACAGGGTCAAAATCAAGGTATCAGCAGGGCTGGCCTCCTCTGGAATTTCTAGGAATCTGTTTCTCGTGCCTTCCAGCTTCTGGTGACTGCTAGTATTCATTGGCTTATGGCACATCAATGCAATCTCTGCCTCAATGCCTTTTAGTTCTGTGTCAGATCTCCCTCAGACTCTCTTGAAAGGATACATGTGATTACATTTAGGGTTTACCTTGGTAATCAGGGACAATCTCCCCATATCAAGATTCTTAATCATATCTTCAACATCCCTTTCTGCTGGATAAGGTAACATTAACAAGGATTAGGAAGCTGATGTCTTTTGGGGAGTTATTCAATCTACAATGGGAAAGAGGTCATAAAAATATTTAGTCAGCTGCTGTGCTGTTAAATGTCTTAGTTTGTGCTGATAAGGATCCTGGGTTTATAGACTAATGGATTAAAAAAAGAGCTTTCATTAGTAATGAAAAGACCCAAGTAAGCAAAAACCCATGTAAGATTAAATGTAGTTATATTCTATTCTCTTATTAAAAGTGAAAATTTTTCATTCTCCATATGCTGTCATTCTGTTCGTTAGTGGTTTTATTATAGATCTTGTTTTTATCCATCAGAAATATAATCCTATCTAATTATATTTGTATAATTGTCAGGGTTATATAATTTTTAAAAAATATTTTATTTATTTATCTGACGGAGAGAATGTGTGCACAAATGGGGAGTGGCTGGCTCCCTCTGGAGAGGAAGAAGCAGGCTCCTCATTGAGCAGGGAGCCTGATGCAGGGCTCAATCCCAGGACCCTAGAATCACAACCTGAGCTGAAGGCAGATGCTTAACCGACTGAGCCACCCAGGTGCTCTAGGGTCACATAAATGACCTAAATACTTGTGGGAAGTCTTAAAACAAGGCTAGTGTAGGAGATAGTGATGATTCATTAACTGCACTTACTAATCACTTCAGAAATAACTGAATTTTGAGCTTTGAAGAGCTCTTTTACTGATTAAAATAATCATTAAAATACTTGTTCCCCAATTAATATTTATTCTACAATCTATAATTTATAATCAGTAATTGTTCCAAAAATACTTTTTAAATCTCAATGTGGAGAGACTTACCTCATGTTCACTAGTATATTAAAAGCAAAAACAAAAACAGATAATAACAAGTGTTATAAGGATGTAGAGAAATTGAAATCCTCACACGTTGCTGGTAGGAATGCAAAATGGTGCAGCCACTTTGCAAAAACAGTCTGACAGTTCTTAGATTTACCACATGACCTAGCAATTCCACTCCTAGGTATTCACTCAGTAGAAATTAAAACAAATATCCACAGAAAAATTTCTATGCAGGGGCACCTGGGTGGCTCTGTCAGTTAAGCATCCAACTCTTGATTTTGGCTCATGTCATGAGCTCAGGGTTGTGAGATTGAGCCCTGTGTGGCTCTGTGATGGGCTCTGGGCTGTGTGTGGCTCTGGCCCCCTTAAAATTCTCTCTCTCCTTTTCCTTCTGCCCTTCCCCCCTCACTCATGTGTGCCTTCTCTCTCTCTCTCCCTCCTTCCCTCCCTCTCAAAAAAAAAGAAAAAAAATCTTAAAATGGCAAATTTTATGGTATATGAATTATATCTCAATAATAACAAAATTCAATATGATTTTTGTTATTTGAAATGGAAATACTGCTACCTTCTCTCCGTAGTGATTCATTTTTAAATATAAAAAATGCTGGGGGCACCTGGTGGCTCAGTCATTAAGCGGCTGCCTTTGGCCTCACATCGGCTCCTTGTGCAGCAGGAAGTCTGCTTCCCCTCTCTCCTTCCCCCTGCTTATGTTTCCTCTCTAGCTGTGTTTCTCTCTGTCAAAGAAATAAATAAAATCTTAAAAAAGTTAAAAAAAAAAGTCTGGGACTGGGGCTTCTGGGTGGCACAGCTGGTTGAGTGTCTGACTCTTGGTTTTGCCTCAGGTCGGGATCTTGGGATGATGAGATCAAACCCCAAGTCAGGCTCCCAGCTCCCCGTGGAGTCAGACCGTGATTTTATCTCTCCCCTGCCGCCCCTCCCACTCATACACTCCCTCTCTCTCTCTGTAATAAATAAATAAATCTTTTAAAAAAGGAAAACAGTATCAACTTGGGGTGGTGGGATCGAGCTCCATGATCCTGGCTCCATGCTCAGTGTGGAGTCTGCTTGAGAGTCTCTTTCCCTGTGCCCCTCCCACTTGTGCTCTCTCTCTCTCTCTTTAACATAAATAAGCCTTATTAAAAATAAAAAGTGCTTTTGGCATAAAGAAATTAATCTATATGCAAACCTACACCCTTTATAAAAATTAACTCAAAATACGCTGCATAAACAAAACAATAAAACTTCTAGAAGGCAACATTAGGAAAAAATCTAGATGACCTTGGATTTGGTGATGACTTTTTAGATTCAACACCAAAAGAACAATCCATGAAAGAAATAATCAGTAATCTGGATTTCATTAAAATTAAAATTTTCTGCTCTGTGAAAGATAATATCAAGAGACTAAAAAGACAAGCCAGGGACTGGGAGAAAATATTAGCAAAAGATGTATTTGGACTATTATACAAAAGATGCAAAGAAAATTCAAACTCAAAAATAAGAAAACAATGCAATTATAAAATGGGCCCATGTCAATGGGAGGACTCCTTTCACAATGTATACATACATACATCGCCACATTGCAGGTGTGCGCACTCTCAAAAAAAATCTCAGGGGCGCCTGGGTGGCTCAGTTGGTTAAGCGACTGCCTTCGGCTCAGGTCATGATCCGAGAGACCCAGGATCAAGCCCCACATTGGGCTGCCTGCTCGGCGGGAAGCCTGCTTCTCCCTCTCTCACTCCCCCTGCTTGTTGTGTTCCCTCTCTGGCTGTGTTTCTCTCTGTCAAATAAATAAAATAAAATAAAAATCTTAAAATGGCAAATTTTGTAGTATACAAAACCAGCATGGAGCTTGAATTCACAATCCTGAGATCAGTGGCCGCATGCTCCACCTTCTGAGCCAGCCAGGTGCTGCCACATTGTACACTTTAAATATTATTTTGTCTATCAGTTACATCTCAATAAAGCTGGGGAGAGGGCTGGCAAATAGGCCAAAGACCTTAGCAGAGACCTGAGCAAAGAAGCTATACAGATGGCAAATAAGCATATGAAAAGATCATGTCCTCAGGGAAATGCAAATTGAAACAAGATATCCTACATACCTATTAGAATGGCCAAAGTCCTTAAACACTGACAACGCCAAATGCTGGTAAGAATGTGGAGCACTAGGAACTTTCATTTATTGTGGGTGGAAATACAAAATTGTATGACCACTTGGTCATTTCCTACCAAACTAAACATATTCTTATCATACAGTCCAGCAATCATGCTCCCTAGTATTTACCCAAAGGAGTTTTATGTTTATATAAAACAGCTTTATTCATAATTGCCAAAATAATGGAAGCTATCAATATGTCCTTCAGTAGGTGAAGGGATAAACAATCTGTAGTACCTCCAGACAATAGAATATTTATCAGCACAAAGTATCAACGAACCATTAAGACATAAAAAGATGGAAGAAACTGAAATGTGTATTATTAAATGAATGAAACCAATATGAAAAGGCTATATACTATATGATTCCAACTATTTGACATTCTGGAAGAAGCAAAATTATGAATACAATGAAAAGATTAGTGGTTGCCAGGAGTCAGGGAGAAGGAGGAACGAATAGGAAGAGCACAAAGGATTTTTTTTTTTTTTTTTTGAGAGAGAGAGAAGGAGCAAGAGCAACTGGGGGGCAAAGGGGCAGAGGGAGAAGAGAATCACGAGCAGGCTCCACACCCAGCACAGAGCCCAATGTGGGGCTCGATCTCACAACTCTTGGGCCGCTTAAATTACTGAGCCACCGAAGCACCCCTAGCATAGAGGATTTTTAGGGCAGTGAAAATGTTACCTACTATAATAGTGGATGTACGTCATTATCCATCTGTCCAAACCCATAGAATGCATAATATGGGAGTCCCATATCAGGCTTTTGATAAGCAGGGAGTCTGCTTGAGAGTCTCTCTCTACCTCTTCCTCTGCCCCTCCCCCCACTCTCTCGCTCTCAAATAAATAAATCTTAAAAAAAAAAAAAGAATGTACATACAATACCAAGAGTGAGCCTTAATGCCTACTAAGGACTTTGCGTGATAATGATGTGTCAATGTAGGTTCATCCATTGTAATAAATCAGTAGTGGGTGAATACTGATAATGGGGGAGGCTATGCATGCGTGGGACCAGGAATATATGGGATATATATATTCCTTCACTCATCTTTTTGGTTAATCTCAAACTGCTCAAAACCAACCAACCAACCAAACAAATAAATAAAGCAGTGGAGCCTGGCTGACTCAGCCTGTGGAGTATGTGACTTTCGTTTTTGGGGTTATGAGTCTGAGCTCTATGTTGGGTGTAGAGATTACTAAAAAATAAAATCTTTGGGCGCCTGGGTGGCTCAGTGGGTTAAACCCTCTGCCTTTAGCTCAGGTCACGATCTCAGGGTCCTGGGATCCAAGCCCGCATCTGGCTCTCTGCTCAGCAGAGAGCCTGTTTCCTCTGCTCTCTCTCTCTGCCTGCTTCCCTGCCCACTTGTGATCTCTCTCTGTCAAATAAATAAATAGATAAACAAACAAACAAATAAATAAATAATCTTAAAAAAGATTTAAAGGGCACCTGGGTGGCTCAGTTGGTTGGGCGACTGCCTTTGGCTCAGGTCATGATCCTGGAGATACGGGATCTAGTCCCACATCGGGCTCCCTGCTCGGCAGGGGGCCTCCTTCTCCCTCTCTCACTCCCCCTGCTTGTGTTCCCTCTCTGGCTGTGTTTCTCTCTGTCAAATAAATAAAAATCTTAAAAAAATAAAATAAAATCATTATAATTTTTAAAAAATAAAAATAAAGGCTTTAATTCCTTAGCAAAAAAGTTCTTATCATTTCACAGAGCTTTATTCTTACCTTGACAACAAAGAAAAGCATTTTTAATAGTCATCCTAGTATATTAGTACAGAACTGCAATTTATTGAAATACAAATATGTGTTTTATTCTCCCTGTATTTCCTTCTAAGCAAGTAGGTAGGCCTTTCTGAATAATTGAAGGATGACAAATGTTTGCTACCGTCTTGGACTTTCTATTTGCAACCTTTGGTAATATGGAGAAATGAGTGTTTTATATAGCCCACAAACTCATTAACATTTTTATTGTCAAAGATATTAGTTTATACCCATGATTATTACTGCAACTTCATGTCTTTAAATTTTATCCCAATAATTATTATAGTAGATATGATTTTATAAACATGGGTGATTTGTATAAGAAATACCACATATTGGGGCACGTAGGTGGCTCAATTAGTTGAGCGACTGCCTTCGGCGCAGGTCATGGTCTCGGAGACCCGGGATGGAGCCCCACGTCCGGCTCCGTGCTCGGCGGGAGGCCTGCTTCTCCCTCTCTCGCTCCCCCTGCTTGTGTTCCCTCTCTCACTGTGTTTCTCTCTGTCAAATAAATAAAATCTTTTTTTAAAAAAAGAAATACCACATATTAAATATCATTCTGAAAAAAAATATGACCCTGAGTTCTTCTTTTACCTAGAAACGTCAGTCTTGATTACTATTGTAAATCCCTCCCACATTCACACTCTGGGATATGAAGAGGTCTAGGGGTTTCACATAGGGAAAAACATGTGTGGATACCCTTCCATGTTTTGATTTATACAGGTTACTTCTGAGATGCCTATTTGTACAACTGCAAGTAGTTCCTAAAGACTAGGAGCTCTGTGGCCTGTGCCACCATTAATGGAAGGCCATTTTTGCCCCAGAATTTTTTTTTTTACAGTATTTTATTTATTTACTTGGCAGAGAGAAACACAGTCAGAGAGGGAACGCAAGCAGGGGGAGTGAGAGAGGGAGAAGCAGGCATCCCACCAAGCAGGAAGCCCGATGTGGGGCTCGATCCTGGGTCTCCAGGCTCATGACCTGAGCCGAAAGCAGTCGCTCAACCAACTGAGCCACCCAGGCGCCTCTTGCCCCAGAATTTTGAAGACAGTGTTTTCTAGTTTCTGCTATTGCTGAGAGATCCAAAGCTATTCCAATTCCTGATCATTTGTATGTGGCTCTTTTTTTTTTCTCTCTCTCTCTCTCTCTGGAACCTTAAGCAATCTGCTCTTTCCCTTCAGTGTGCTGAAATTCTGTGATGACATGCCTTGGCATCTGTCTGTTTTCACCTATTGGACTGAGCATATGGTGAATCTTTCAGTCTGGCAACTCATTTCCTTCAGTTGTGGGAAATGTTTTTATTCATTGAGGGTACCAGCATGGCTCAGTCGGTTAAGCCTCTGGGATTTGGCTCATGTCATGATGTCCAGATCTGGGAATCAAGCCCCAAGTTGGACTCCTGGATCAGCATGGAGTCTGCTTGTCCCTCCACTCTTCTCCCAGCTGATGCTCTCTCTCTCTCTCAAATAAATAAATAAAAACTTTAAATAAATAAATAAATTAGTTATCTAACATTTCTACTTCTTTCTCTGTTCTTCCTTTCTGGAATTCCTATGTGTGGATAATAGATTTCCACCACCTAGTGATTACCACTATTAATATTTTGATGTACTTCTTT